>JACEIK010002421.1:90208-137628 GCA_018107945.1 Datura stramonium
CAAGTATTTTGTGATCACCCCTAGACTTAATTATAATTTTCCAAAAACTTCTATAATCAACACTTGTGAAGGTTAATCTTACACTTGAACTTGAATATTCACTGAATTGGTCCAGTCCCTATGGGTTCGACATCCCGCTCTGAAAAAGGACCACTGTATTACTTGTACGATCGTGTATGCTTACGCGTGTGCTGGGGCGCGAACATAACTTAATATTTGATACTTTGATTGCTGTAAGAAATCTATATGCTAAAGCTTCGTAATACATAAATGAACAAATACTTTAAATTAAATAAGATATCTGATAAGATACTGAAATGTATGCAACTGTTGCAAAACAACTGAACTACAACCTCTGTCTAAAAGCCATCTAAAGAACTGATGAGTTGCTGGGATAAACCCCCAGCTAACTCTAAGTCTAAAACACTGAAAATAAAAGTAACTCGAATAATCACCCCAGCCCTCAGAAGATGAGAACTCACCATTGGACACTGCTGAAATCCCCGGAGGAATACTAGTAACGATATTGCATCTGAGAAACTATGCCTATATCATAAGAAGATACAACATAGAGTGTATGCGTCAGTACTTTAAATGTACTGAGTAAGTGAGATATAAATTAAACATAAAGATACTGAAAATTTGTAAACTATACTGACAGGACATGCAATGATCATAACTGGAATCACAAATACCAAAAACACCTAAAAATTTGATAATACTGTAAGTACTAATAACTATCTGAAGGTCATACGCATATCCTAGAATCTGGAGGACTGAACTGAAATGGAGACTATAACTATACTAGACTGAGATGTACTGTGGGAGAGACTACATCGACATGCAACTATATGAGCTAAACATGGAGTCTGATGTATATCCCCCATTGGGGAAGGCCTACTATACCTTGTCAGGGTATAGTAGCTGAACCGAGTTATCACTGTCTAGAGCCTATTCAGGCTAATAACCTATGGTGACAATGTAGTTTTGGGAACCTGAGTGCCCTGAACTTCGGCCCGCTCGGTGCTAAGTTCTACTCCCACTAAAGGTCCTAACTGTATCTAACTGCGCTGATAGCTCAAAACTGATGTCCTAAGGCTTAATTCAAAAAGTATAAGGACTTGAAAGAATATATGTTCTAAGACTTGTCAGAGCTGCTTTATCTAAAAGCATCCTAACCGTCTAAAGAACAACTAATGACTAATAAACTGAGAATACAGAGTTTACTAAACTCTCCAAAAGACTGACAATAGTCAAACTAATCAGCTAATATTTTTGTAGAACACTAAGTATACTGAGTATTGACTGAGAATCTGAGACTGAATATACCAAAATGCTAACTTCTGTTCATGTATCTATACTAACATTTGTAATTTAAAGAAAATTATCCTACCAAAGCAATATTCATGTATGGACTCAAAATCATGCTAATCTCACTCAAAATCGCATTAAAGATTAGGGCTAAAATAGATATTGCATGAATGATACCAAAGCTTGAAATACAACAGATAATAATCTTGGGAAAACATCAAGAATTACAACAAATAAAGGAATTCATAATTTGTCTGAATAACAACCCTATTTTTGATCTTCTATAGGACTGAAATTAATAGGATTTCTGTAAGAATTCTGGGACATAAGGGTGAAAAAAATTCACTTGTTGGAATCTCACATACTTGGAGAAGAAATGCCTTGAGAAAGCACATGAAAATCTTTAGAAGGATAAAGCCCTAACCCTTGCCCTGAGAGACTTGTCTGAGTTCTTACGTAAAACTTTGAGTGACTTTTGGAAAGAATGAGGGAGAGAGTCAACTAATCCTCTAAAACCACTTCTAATTAATCCCAATACGATATAGTTTAGGAGTTAGGATAATAGAATTTTACAAAAATGCCCCTGAAAACTGCTTTAAAATTTATGCCTGTCAAGTGGTACAAACTCCACCTACAAGTTATATCAGGATCATACGATCTGTACTGACATCCGTGGTTAGGGATCCCGCTCGATGCTTCCTCCAAAGTTTTCCACGGAAGCCTCCTATGATCTGTACCGGATCCTAAGGGTCATACTATGATCAGTGATTTCTTCCTAAATATTTCTCTGATTCAACTCACGACTGGGTTATACGATTCGTATCAATGTGCCACTAGTCATGCCATAGCTCGTGGTTACTCAGAAGTTCCCTAACCATTTCTCTGAACTTTTTCACGACTGGTCTATACAATCCGTACCATGGTGGTAAGAGTCGTAACTTGTAATCATTGTTTCTCTTAGTCACACTTACATATTTCCTTGATCCCCCTATTACGTGTCTAGGTACGACTCGTACCTTGATTTTGTGAATCGTACTATGACTCGTATTGAGGACTTTTTCTCCATTTCCTGTATGATCAAGTTTTAACTCCAAAGACTAGTCCCAGGGATTTCTGAGGTGTCCCGTAATATTTTTCAATCCCTAATTAAGATATATATTCATCAAAATCACATCCGTCACAAGAATCAAGACCAAGATACCTTTTTACAAGTTATTAATAGTATCTATTTGAGACCTAGAAGATTGAAGAGCATCTGTAGCACCCCGAAACTTTCCTAGATCAAATTTAGTCATTGCATGAAAAACCATAGAAAAACTAGAAAATTTTTCTGTCTCAGACGACCCACACAATGGATCGCTGATGGAACCAACGGACCGTTGTAGAGGGTCATGGGTTGCAGAAGGTTTCTTCCAGGGGGAAACAATGAGACATAGGATGGCCCATTGAAACTAACAACGAGCCGTCCTGTCGTCCATTGAATCTCGAGTTAAGAGGATTACCGGACCTTTCCCTAAGACAATGAGAGGAAACAATGGTCCGTGGTTACCACCAACGAGCCGTTGCTACCACTTGTCGTCCAGTTCTAGACCCAAAAAGTGTGGAACACGAGTGGATACAATGACCCGTTGGTTCTTCCAACGAGTCATTGTGATGATTCGTTGTCCTCATGCCCGGTTTTCCTATCTGTTTTAACGGAAGGTGTCCTCATGCCCGGTTTTCCTATCTGTTTTAATTTGGGAAGGTGTCAACGGCCTATTCTTTGTTCCAATGGACCGCTGTATCCTCCCATGGGTATTTTCAGTGAAGTCAGCTTCAGAATTCAGAACCAACGATAGCTTTCAACAAAGCCGTTGTTTGGAACCAATGACCCGTTCCGAGATCCGTTATTCAGGATCGGGCAGTTTTTAGTTATTTCTGCCAGGGGTATTTTAGTATTTTTCCATCTTTTTAAACTTGAAACCACATTGTTTGGGTTCATATAGAGGAATTAATGGGTTAGAATGACCCTTTCCATTCATTCCTCTCAACTCTCAAGAACGTAACATAAGAACTTTTCTCCGAAAGCATAGAGAAGGAGCAAGAGTTTGATATTCTTCTCAGTTCTTTCAGGGATTTCATCAGGGTTTCTTATACAGGTAAGTGGAATCCAACAAGGAGATTGTTCTCCCTTTCGTCCCCAAAACTCTCTCTTTCCACTTTCAGTCCTTGCCCTGAGTTTGCTAATTGAAGATATTGTTATAGTTCTTGATTAATCTATGTGGATCTCATACTATGTTAATTGTAGCTATTTTCCACCAGTTTGTAACTAAAATGATTTTTGTTCCAGCGAATTAGAAATTTAGGCCTAGCTCTAAAAAGTCAGAAACTCAGGAATCCTGTTTAAGCATTGAATTATTGAGAATATCTTACATCTGGGCTTATTTTTAGGGGCTCCTATAATAATTGTATGTGTTAGGAAACAAAGTTACATATATGTTGGGGTCAGATTCAGTAAAAAGTCTATATACTCTGTATTACTCAGAATTGTCAGTTCAATTTCAGTCAAAATGTTAAAATATCCAGTGTTAGTCAGAATCTCAGCTGATCAGTTTGACTATAAAAATTTTTGAGGTGTCGGGCAGCTCTAAGCACGTAATCAGACTCAGATTATAGTTTATTGGTCCATTAGGTGGACATGAAATTTCATTTATATACATTTATAGTCGACCAGCTCTAGGACCCCATTTCAGCCAGTTTAGTTCTTAGACGGTTACGATGCTTCCAGATAAGCAGCTTTGACCAATCTAGAATCCAGTTTCGTAATCTCGTCCGATAAGACTCTCAGGGTACTTTCAGTTATATGTCCCTTTACTTTGTACCCAGTTTTGAGATATCAACCTAGTAGTTCATTATAGGTTTCCAGTGGGAGTAGGACTTAGCACCAAGCAGATCAGGTTCCAGCACACTCAGGTTCCCGGAACTACGTTGCCAGCGTGAGTGTCATAAAGATACTTGGCCCGGTTGGCCCTAGAATTCTTGATCACCCAGTTCATGCCTTTATACCCTGGCAAGGTATATTGAGTCCTACCGATAGGGTGTATGCATCGGACTCCACGCCTAGCTCATGTGGTTATATGTCGGTTGTAGACTCCCACTAGTCAGTCCAAACAAATTTTGTAATGTGTTTGTGCCTCGCCCGCTCGGCTCTAAAGCCAACTGCTATACGGCATTCAGACTTCAGAACTTCAGGCTTAGGGCATGCTCCTTGGACCACCAGATAGGGTCATCTTGACCATTCAAGTTTACTTCAGATTGTTTAGTCTGCTATCACTGGTCATTGCATGTCTTTTCGCTTCAATCATCTATATATTTAACATTATGCTTATTCACTTACTAGTACATTCAAAGTACTGACAAGACACTTTTATGCTGTATTATTTCATGATACAGCTGTAGAGACCAACAATTCCATAGCCGATTTCTTTCGGATTTTCTCTATCAGCAACAACAGTGTGAGTCCTCATATTCCGAGGGCGCATTTCATTCATTTCAGTTTTCTTTATCATTATCGCTAGAGCTTAGTTAAAGTTGGGGGCTTGTCCCAGCAACTCTTTCATAGATGGTTTTCAGACAGACTCGATTTTTAGATTCTCAGATATTTTACATCTTTATGTTCAGTTAATTTTCATAAATGCTATTATGTATTATTTCAAAGCTTCCGCTATGCATGTTTTACTTAGAATACTAGTGTATGATAGACCAAGGGTTGACTTAGGGTTACTTGTGACTCCAAGTATCGTGTTCCGTCCAGGGTGTAGACTTGGGCGTGACAGCATATACATTATTTCTTTTTATAAGGAGAAATATGTGTCGTATATTAGTCTAGCATGCACTTAATACTACATTTAAAGTTTTTCAAACTTGGTACTTCATTTGTTCTTCAATTCTTTAAATTTTCATAATTATTTTCAACCATTGCTTTTGTACCTTATTTTTTATATTCAAGGTTAAAAATATAGAAAAATTGAGGAATAAGAATTCTTTTTTAGTTTCTCAATCATAACTTCAATAACTGTGATGTGCAAAATTTTATATTTTTTGTATTCTATAAATTGAGATGAAATAGCACATAAATTTAATAAACTTTCAGAAATAGTTGAAAATGCATTTCGTAAAATATTTTTATAGCTTGATAAAATAATTTTAAAAATATAGTAAGTTTATTTACTTCTCCCAATCATCATTAAGTTTTAAGCTGTGTCAGAATTATGGGCATTATGTTATAGTGATAGGTCTTTGATAAGAATAAACAACTTCTAGCATTTCATAAAGAATTCCATCTAGTTTTAACTTTGTTTTGAAACTTTTCTATATGGAATATCCGATATTCTTTAAATCTCTTTAAATTCATTTTTTCTAGAACTTTTATTCACTTGAAAATACAAAAAAAATAAGCATATTCAACTTTTGTACAATCAGAATCAAATAAGTTAACACCATCTCTTACAACTAAATTAAATATATATGCTGCAATATCTAATATGAAAATCATCATCATTAATTGGACATAATCTAATTTTTAACATACTAGTAATGCTTGTATTAGCAGAAGCATTATCTAAGGTAATATTCATTACTTTGTCACAAAGCTTATAAAATTATAAAATTTCTACTACAGTACTCACTAACAAGAAGTAGTTTTTCCCTACTCACAAATATTATAACCTATAATTCTTTTTTGCGCTTTCCAGTTATGATCAATCCAATGTACTGTAACAGTTAAATAATCAATGCTATTATTAAATAAGGAAGATAATGACAATGTTTATCTTGAAATTCAAACACTCTTTAACCATGTTTGTAAAATCTTGAAAAGAAGAATTATATGTTTATTGAATACAAAGGAAGATTAAAAGGCAAACCACAAATAGTAACTATTTTTAGAAAATATTTAATGCATCTCTTTTTGTATTATATTTGCGTTGTGTAATGTCATGACCCGAGTCTACACCCTAGATGGGACACACGACACTTGGAGTCATAAGTAACCCAAAGTCAACCCCTGGTTTATCATACACTGGCATTCTGAGTAAGCATACAGCAGAAGCTTTAAAATACTACTATAAAACATTTATGATAAATAAAGCGTAATCATAAAGTTTACAATCAATCGAAAATCCGATAAAAGTTCGAAAATCATGTCTATATTTGGAAAGCCACTACAATTCACGAGTTGCTGACAAGCCCCCAAACTACAAATCTAAATAAAGGAAACCGAACTGAAAGAAATAATCCTAGTCCTCAAAATATGAGGACTCATCACCGACGCCGGGTAAGTCTCGAACGAGGTTAGCTAATGGTGTTGGGTGACTGAGAATTTGCAGCTGTATCATAAAATGATACAACATAGGAAGTATGCATCAATACTTTTGAATGTACTGAATAAGCAGGAGAAAACATAATATTGAAAGTAAATAAATGAACTGAAATGACATGCAATGACCAATAGAAGTACCGCACTAAAACATCTCGATTATGATAAGATGGTCAAATATGACCTTGTCTGATAGTCAAACACATGCCCTAAATCTGAAATAATGAGTTCACATACTGTACTAAACTGATAGTCGTACTGAGTAGTCTGCAAACTGTTTTGAACTGAGTTAAGCTGGAGATTGAGCCAAAATGAGACTGGAATTGATTAGTGGAGCCTTGCACCGTATATAACCACGTGAGTTAGACGTGGTCCATGTACACACTCCATAGGTAGGGACCCAATATACTTTGCCAGGTATAAAGGCATGGACTGTGAGAACTTGTCTGGGACCGATGAGGCTAATAAAACTCTAACCTAGGTGGCAACATAGTTCTAGGAACCTGGGTGTGCTGAACCAACCTCTCAAGTCCTGCTCCCACTAGAAAACTTAACATGAATACTACTACCGTTGATAGCTCGAAAACTGGGGCCCAAGACTAAGTCAGAGATACTTATCTGAAGTATCCTAAGAGTCTTATCAGACCGGATCTGAAAACTGGTGTTCTAAGACCGGCCGAGCTTTTATCTGGAAGCGTCGTAACCGTCTAAAGAAAAACAGTAATCTAAAGCTGGGGTTCTGAGGCTAGTCAGAGCTTCTTATCTGAAAGTGTCATGACCGCCTAAAGAACCACTAAAATTGATACTGAGTATAACTCTGATAATTGGGAAGTACTACTGACACCTCGGAAATTTCTGTAATCAAACCGACGCTGACATTTCACCGGCACTGAGTATTCTAACATTTTGACTGAAACTAGGCTAATCATATATTTGAATGAGAATTCAACATATACAAATAATATGGGAATCCACAATACTGATAGAATTAGGTACTTCAAGTGTTTAATTCACTATAGAAAGATTATAGCCTTTTCTACTCAAGGACTAGGGCTAAATTCACCGTACAGGGAGAAGTATCAATACTGTCACCAACTGGTGGAACATATCTATAATTATTATAAAATAATATTCACATGAATTAAACGAATCATGACTAAGAATTTCTTAACATTCGATAATTTGTAGGGCTAGAACTGATAAAGAAAATAGGGAGAATTCCCCTGGGGACATAAGGGAAGAACTCTTCACTTTATTGGAATTCCCACATACTTGGAGATGGAAAAACCAAGATAATTCCTTGAAAATCTGGAGATGAATAAAACACCCTAACATCTTCTCTGAACCTTCCTGAGAGAACTCTACGCTGAACTAATGAAGAGATGAGAAACGAATGAGAGAAACCGTCGGTTTCTCCCCTCTAAAACCCCTACTTAAACCCAAAACAACATAGTTTAGGGACTAATTAGATGGAAAATTACAAAAGTACCCTTGGAATTTAAATTCCGAAATTCAAAGAATAGGGTCCCATCTGGTCACCCAACGAGTCGTGGGTTGAGACCACGACTCAAGTTGGTACTCGTTGGTTCCATTGCTTGGGGTGAGAAGTCACTGGCTCTGGTAACAGGGGTCACCATGACTGATTGGATGAACCAACAGACGGGTTGGTTCCTCTCGTACACGGGCAAGGGAGAATTGGGAGACCAAGCAACGGGTGAACCAATGACTCGCTAAACCAACAGGTTGTCATGTCCAGCCGATAGGTTCACTGGAGAGATTTTTCTGAAAATGCCTAAGTTGAAACAATGGTGCTGACAATGACTCGTTGGGGAAAACAACGAGTCGTTGTTTCCTATCGTCTTCACTGGAAGGTGGATTTTAGATATCTCATGACGATCTCACAATGGGTCATTGTTTCGAATGACTCGTTAGTTAAGTGGTAGGGTTCTTGGGAAGGATTTCAGGGTTGGGGAAACCACTTGACCAATAGATGACTCGTTGTTTCTCACAATGGGTCGTTTCTTGTTTCTTTGGTTCCCGCGTCCAAGACTTGGGGACCAC
Organism: Datura stramonium; assembly: GCA_018107945.1. Lineage (NCBI taxonomy): Eukaryota > Viridiplantae > Streptophyta > Magnoliopsida > Solanales > Solanaceae > Datura > Datura stramonium. The sequence goes on from JACEIK010002421.1 coordinate 98,937, forward strand.
GACTGACACAACGAGTCATTAGCCGACCACGACTCGTTGTCTCAAATGTGTTTCCGAGAAATTTTTTTTCTGGTTTTTCTGCTGTATTTTGCTTAGAATGTCTATGTCTAGTCTAGGAAAGTTTTGGAGTGTTATAATATCTCCCCCTTGGGATCATTCGTCCTCGAATGAAGACTAAAACTACAGTAAAACTAGGAAAGAGCCGAGATTTCTAGACTAAGACTATGAGCTGGTTTCCTCGGAGGAGTAACTGACTCCAAATAGACTTTTACTGTACTAACAGAGCTGATGCAGCTACAATGCACACAGAAAATCTAAATAGAGCTGATGAGTACGGAACTGAATAGAGTAATTGAGGAGGAATTTTTGTACCTGATGCCGAAACTGAACTAGAAGGGAAATAAGTGTGGGTATCTAGCCATCTACTTCAACTTCCCATATAGCTCCTTCTACATGCTGATTTCTTCACAAGACTTTGAATAAAGCTACCTCCTTGTTCCTCAGCTTCCGAACCTAATAGTCAAGGATCTAAACTGGGACCTCTTCATATGAGAGACTATCTTCACTCCCACACCGTCCAACGACACAATTGAAGTTGATCACCGATGCACTTCTTCAATAATGACACATGGAACACTGGGTGCACAAAGCAACTCTGAAGGTAATTCCAGCTCATAAGCACCTTGCCACTTGCTTCAGAATTTTGTAGGGTCCCACATATCTAGGACTCCGAGCTTCTCTTCTTTCAAGATCTCATCACCCCTTTCATGGGTGAAATTTTTAGATAAACCCACTATCCACTGCAAACTCTAGTTCTCTTCTCCTCACATCAGCATAAGATTTCTGATGGCTAGAAGCTGTTTCCAATCTTTCTCGGATGAGTTGTACTTTCTGCATAGCTTCATAAACCGAGTCTGGCCCAATTAAAATAGCTTCACCCACTTCAAACCATCCCAAGTAGGGATCTACATCTCCTGTCAAGAGCAATGCTCCTCAAACGGGCCATCCTGATACCAGAGTGGTAGCTGTTGTTGTATGCAAACTCACAAGAGGAAAGGGTCATCCTAACTACCTTAAAATCGATCACGCACGCTCAACATATCTTCTAGGTTCTGAAGAACCGTCACTCTGTCCATCTGTCTCGTAAGTGAAAAGCTGTGCCGAGCGCAGCAGCATGGGATCTTCATCCCCTCGAGGAAAGCCTCAACTTTTTTCGGAGGATCGATTCCTTAAGCTTAAGCAAGATGGGATCTTCATCCTGTCTGTACTTAACTTCAACCACCAAAGTGGAATCTGCTCCACTCTGCACAACTACTCCGCCCTCAGCAGTGTCAACCAACTGTACTCCAACCGAGCTAATTCCTGTGGATATCCTTTTGCCATCTCCTTTGCCTTTTCTCGACATGAGCCCTCTCCCCATAGACAATCTACTCAGGGCATCAGCCACCATATTGGCTTTGCCTGGGTGATATGCAGTACGCTCATGTCATAGTCCTTTAGAGTTCTAACCACCTTCTTTGATGAAGATTTAGATCTTTCTGAATGAATACATACCGATGGCTCTTGTGATCGGTGAAAACATCCACACAGCCTCGCATGTGTAGTGCTTCCATATTTTCAATGCAAACAACACTGTTTTGCCAACTCTAAGTCATGAGTCGGGATAATTCTTTTTCATGAACTTCGAGCTGTCTGGAGGCGTAGGCTATCACCTTACCTCGCTGCATCAAAACGCAAACGTCAATTTCTAGAAGCGCGCAATATACTACAAACCCATCCATCCTCCGGTAGGGTCACACCGGAGTGGCAGTGAGTCGAGTATTTAACTCCTGGAAACTCTTCACACGCATCTGACCACTGAACCACCTTGTTCTGAGTCAACTCTAGTCAGAGGGGATGCTATAGAAGAAAAGCCTTCCACAAAGCATCGATAATAAATCTACTAGATCCAAGAAACTTCTAATTTTCGGTTGGGGAGGTAGGTGTTCGTGTCTTTGATGATTACACGCAAGTGCACGTGGTCGAACAAGTAGTAAAATGGCTCAAGTAAGCTAAGTATCGTTCCCACAGCGACTGGACCAAGGTAATACTGAATCAAGTGTCAATGAACTTTTAACTCTAAAAATGCATAACAGCTTAAAGAAGATTTTGGGAGTTTGTTCCTTATTTATACTAATCTAAAACAAATGTACAATTTGAGTCTGAACTATAGTTATGAGCATGCAGAGGCTAAAACGAACATGCAGGGAAGTAATTTATCGATACAATTCGTTAATCTTTTTTCGGTTGCTGGTGAAGAATTATTGCCTATGGATTAGTATTTAACCCAACTTAAGAATCATGAACCTTCCACCTATATTTCTGTGATAAAAAGAAATCTCACGTTCTAGCCATACAAAACCGAGTCTGCACTGACTAATATGACTTTCGAGTATTTCTATTCTCAAGGTAAACCACCTCAATTTTCCCAAACTAAGTAAGAGTCATATCCTACCAATTCAAACCTTTCCAATTTCTTTCTTTTAAGATGAAACCGACTTTTTAGATATACATTAACATTGGCCACATTAATGCAGTAATAAGAAATAAGAATTAATAGAACAAATCCATGGAAGAAAAGATGAAAACCAAAATGATCAATAATTACATTCCACTACAATTGTTCTAAACCTCAGCAAGAAGTGAATTTAGCCACTCATTTGTGGATTAAACATCATCAAAATGAGTGTAAATCATACAAACAATTGAAATAAAGGAGAAAGAGATAGAGAAGAACCCTTGGATTTTTGCCCCCTCAACTGCCTGTAACCCACGCCCTTTCTCAACTAAGTCAGAAAAATTAAAAATGAACCTAAGTGTGCTATTTATACTAGTGGAATTTTTCCCGGAATAACAAGCAACGTGTCACGGAGTGCATCGCGGAGCACTACTCTCCATGACACGGCACAAACGCGGCCCCTTACTGGAATTCGGTCCTCCAGGTCAATGCGCCCAACGTGCCACGGCGTGCAACGCGGGGCTTGGCCAACGCCACGACTCCAACGCGAACCTTCACTGGAATTCCATTTTCCGTGGCCATGTCCAACGTGCCACGGAGGCAACGCACCTCCACTGGAACTTGGCCAATTTTAATAATCCGGGCAGATGCCCTCCGCGATGGCAGTGTGACATGGCTCCATTGCGGAGCCCCCTTAATTTGCTGCATCTCTGGGTTTTTCCCACCGTTTGCTTCCTAGTCTATTGCCGATTCTCCTCAACATGGCATCTTAGCTTCCTACAATTACATTTTTCCTCCAAAACAACACTAATCATGTTGGTTAGTATAAATTCACATTTAACTACAAATTACATGAGAATGCACAAATATCGATGGATAAACAAGACTAAATGAAGCATTGGATATCTGCTTGGTAATATCCCCAAGATCACTTACCCACACTTAAACCTTGTTCGTCCTCGAACAAAAAATCTCACATCTCATGCATTTGAAACCCACGCATAGCTACTTTGTTCGACAATTCAAGTTACGGTTATACCGATTATTTAATATAGCAAATCATCAAGAAAAACATGCATAGTCTCATCAATACAATGACATTCAACACATCAAGACCTCCTAGACTCAAGAATCGACTCTCGATATCTATGAAACTCATGCAAATCACTCGATCAAGATATCCGACAATGAAATTCAATCTCTCGTCAAACATGTGCCCTCACAACACAAGAGAATTTCCCCCTTTTCAATCATATGAACTCAAAAGCATTACATGCAGGGGCATATAAACATGATTTCGCTCTCTCTCCCAAAGAATTCACATGCATCATATCATGAACTATAGGCTTGCCTTCAGTGTATTACTCCACTAATATAGCACGTGTGATGTAAGATCACGTAGGACTTAACGGGTTGTAATGTAAGCCAAGGAACTAGTAAATACTGGCCAACCAATAATAACAACTAGCATCCTTAAGCGCTTTTCAATACATCCCACCAACCTCATGGGCATTGTTTCTTCCTTCATCCTCCCATTCTTGAAGTCTTTCTTCATTTTTGTCCCCATTTCTTTAAGCACACTCGACTTAATAACAAGATTAGCATACATCTTTATTTTATTTAATTTATAGCAAGTGCAACTTTTGACGTTTTCTTTACTTTCACCACTCCGCTTTTTTTCTTTTTTTTCTAAATATTTTTAATTTTATAAATTAAAATATTGGTGGGAAAATTATTTTTTCTAAGCGCTTAAGAGTTTTTGGATCAAATTCACGGATAATGAAAAGTAGGGGTTAAGCTCGGTTTGTACCTTCTCGACGAAAGAAAAAAAGTAGCTAAAGGCTCAATGGGCTAACTAGGATGTACATTCAAGGTAGGTAAGATAATGGAAAAACTGAAGAATCAAAGAAATGCTTCACATCCTTTCTACACTACACATCTCATTTCGTTTCGTACACACCAGAGAGTTCTAGACACCACAATAACATGGAATAATCGAAACCTCACCACACACTCATTGAACATGCTCAACTCCAAGACATATTCACAACACTTTCCAATCAATAATTACAAAGAATTCAAACATTAAGCCTCTATCACACCTGGAATCGGAACTTCTATGGCCTAGGTATCTCAACATGTTTACAAAGTTGCATGCTTTCATATGAATCACCTTTGCATTCTAAATATCAAGGCGTAAACAATAGACTACTTCCACACTCGAACCATAAAGTGTAGCTGACACTGTTGGGATACAAACAAACAAAAGAAAATAAACGAAAGAAAAGAACTACTCCTATCGACTACATTTAACTTAAGACGGTCGTCATCCATCCATCATAGGGAACGGTCACTATTCACGACTTCAGTTCAATGGGGACTATTCTGGTAAAAAGCACCGAAACAAACGCCGAGAAACTCCACCCATAAAATACCAATAATTTTTTTAAAATACGGATAATTTTGATAAAAACCCAAAATATTACACAACCAGCTAACAACAACTCCGCACAACACACAAACAGCTTCACATTAATTACAACACCTATTTACAATACAAAATATAAACACAAAATCACAGGTCACAATTTTTCACAGGCACAACAAATAAACATGAAAATAAACAACAACAAAACAACCAGCAATAACTACTCCCACCTCATTACCTCTAAACCGAACACCCAGTGTTCGCAAAAATTCAGCATAGCACAAGAGTAGGTGGTGAAACTCCTTGATCAATCGAAGTATTCAATTTCTTCTTCTTCGTCAGTGCCGTTGCCTCATCCCCCCATATCTGAATAACCGCCCCCGCCGTCTTCATCCGGACTCCAATATCTGAGTCTCTCACGGCGTGTCTCCTCATCGTAGGTGGGGACATCATCTGGGCCCATAAAAGCGGGCCCCACGCATAGAGCCCTAGCATTTTCGCCGGAGGGGTAGTCCAAGTCGAGCTGCCACAACCTCATCTTCTGTTGCTGGCCTCCCGACTATGCGCAACTGCAGCATCTGCATCCCGAAATATGCGAGCCGCATACTGATCATCCTGAGCACGTCGCCCGGCTAGTGTGGGAGAATTGGCCCGTGAGTTGTGTCGACTGCCTTGGTTTTTGTGACATTCACTTGAACGTCATCCATCTGAGGGGATGTAGTCCAGGGCCTCTTCCTCAATATCCAGGCCCTCAGGTGAATGTGGTCAGCAAGCCACTGTAAACCTGCACCTGTGCCCTTGATGCAAACGGGCTTCTCTCTTCATGGCGGAGATGATTATCGCCCAACATTAATCTCTAGCCCTTTCATCAGCAGTAGACTGCTAACACATGATCTCGGTGACATCTGTCAGGTGTGCAACCCTGGGACTGTGAACACACAATTTTGAGCCAGATCCTGGCTTCCCTGTTCATTTGAGAGTAGGGCAGTGTCTGATGGTAGCCCCTCTCCTTATGCCTGCTCCACTGTGCTGTAGAACGGGCTCCACACAGAGTGCGTCTGATATCCGCATATGGTGGAGTTATGTTCAACTGCCGGAGTACATGGGCGTTCGTGTTCCGCGTCCCCAAGATGGCATTAAGGTGATGGGGCTCAAAAGTGACAATTTTCCTCTTATCTTGACGGTGTGACTCATGAGTGTCGGGTTCCAGTTTGCATAGAACTCCCAAATCAGTTGAAGATTGCACTCCTTGGGCTCTTCAATGATGTAGTTCAGCCCGCAACGCCAATCCGTGTACAATTCTGGGAAATTCTCGTGTGCGGCTCCTTTGCAATATGCTCCTCGGGGAAGTATTTGTTCTCCTTGTGCTTGTGTACAATTTTTCCCTTCGTCAGTCACCCATTGGGTTCCGTATTGATGGCGTTGGCCGCAGGAACCGCTGGTGCTGCTGGGACTGCTGCTCCCAGTCTGATCCTCTTTCTCCCGGCACCCGATGTAGATGCGCCCTTTCCTTTGTCTTGCCTACTCTCGCCATTGTTCCTGGCCAAATCAAACAGACAGTCCCAATGTTATTCAAATTAAAATTAGCTTAACTAAGGTTGCTGGGTTAGGCTACCCCACACTTAGTCTTTAGCCACACTTACGACATTTCGGCAAGACAATTTTTTTTTTGTCAATTTTTTTTAAAAAGATAAACATGCCTTCGCGGTCATTCAGATATTTCGATGGAATAAATTCTCCTATGTACTACTCAGACTTTGTACAGATAATCAAACATCACCATCGCTACCATTACATCACATAGCACTTAGCAAAAATCTTAACAACAACCTATGCAATTCACCAATTCCTATGCAATTCTTCAATTTCTTTCTCCCGAAATTCATTGTTATTTATATATTCATTACACAACCTAATCTACCTCACCTAACAGCAAATAAACCAAGATTTTTCACATTTCAACTACATTTAATTTCTTCACCAAATTTAACCTAGCTACAAATTTCTACAAATTGATCAAGCATGTATTTATCGAGTTCATACAATTACAATGATACTACGAACATCAATCAACAATAATCAAAATGAATTGAAGATCAATTTACACTTAGCATGTTTACCATCTCATATGCTCAAACGTAAAAATAGTAAGAATTTGAGTTAAACCAAGAACGTACCTTTGATTTGATGAATTGAAGAAAAGTTGAAGAAAATTCGATCCTCGGTCCGCGTCACATTGTGAAGGGGGATTTCTTTTGGGTGTTTTTCGCGGAGGGAGGAGAAATGGGGAAAACATGAGGGAAATCGCTGCAGACGCCAAAGGCGGGTCACCCGGCGAATTCGGTGTGACCCGACGCGAAGACCAACGTGTTACGGAGGGTAACGCGGAGCACTTTCCAGTACACGGAGCTATCGCTGGTGTTTTGGAATTTGTAAAATTTCCAAATTCTGCTCTCAACGTGTCACGGAGGGAACGCGGAGGCCCTCCTCCTTGACACGGAGCCATCGCGCAGGCTCACTGCTTTGCCACTTTTTATTATTTTTCTCACCTCGATTTTTCCTTTGCGCATCTTTTTGTATTTTTGCCCGTCTAACCTGAAATTCATCTCACAACAAGAAATTGGTTAGAATTCAAAGGTTTCATCGCACACAATTTTTTTCATTTTTATACATTATTTGTTTTTCATATTTTTTGTTTTTCAATTATTTCTCACACACATTACATTCACCAAAAATCGTTAAGCACAAGAATTTTAAAATTTTCCTCGAGCCTCAACTTAATATTAACTGAAAGAGAATACTCCTGAGGCCTTTAGGCCGAGCTAACAGCATGCTTTAACTCAACTTGTCCAAGTGGGTGTTCGACCCCACACTTTTCTCTTCCATGTTTGTTAGCTTCCTCCACGTGGTACTCAGACTCCCTCCATCTCTGTGCTTAACTTTCACCAAAACAACAAAAGATGAAAAAATAAATAAAATCAACTCTAATGCAAGAAATTAAAATGGTACCTTTGGTACTCCTTGCTGCCTCCCAAGCAGCGCTTCAAATTTTACGTCGCGACACGACAATCAAGTTTCACCGCTTTTTTCCTCCACCTTGAGTGATATGAATCTCACCCCTACCCTTCTCTAATTTCTTTTTTTTAATTAGGGGTGGTGGTGAAAAATTGTAAGGACCAAGCAGTAGATGTTGTCTTTTGAACTTATTGGCCCTCAAGTAAGTGTCATTTTTGTCTTTCCGAGTTGGGGCAACAAAATATACGCGGGGCTTGGCCTCAGACATCTCTCTCTATAAGCTTGGAAGACTCTATTTCTATGTCACATCCAAACTCAATGTTGAAAATGCTTCGAGTGGGGTCCACTACACCTCGACTCTGAAATTGCATTGTGATTGACCTCCTTACTTGTATACACCTTCTCCGCATCAAAATCTGTCTCTCCATTAGTGTCAAATGGGGTATACTCTATCTCTTCTTCCGTGCATGAATTTTCCATAAGTGTGACCCATCACTGACACTCAAGAGATTCTAATTGTTGGGCGTTATCCAAATTCACCCTTGTCTTCCTCTCTTGAACCTCATAATTGTTACCTGTAACTTATCACAAGCTTCAGCCTCAACAATCATCTCCGTGACTTTAACGCTCATCCTTTCTAGAGCCTTTGCATTCTCCTCTTGCCGAACTTCGAATGCTGCCATCGCTCTTTCATTGCTTCTGATTGCTCACAAGTTGTTTCAGTATGCCTTTATTCAGCTTGATGCCCAAGTCCTCATTTAAGCACAGTTTGTTAATTCATCAAAAACAACAGAAGGATCATAGTAGGGGCTCGGGGAGGGGGAGTATGCATTCGGACAGCTTTCATCCCAATGGTCTTCTTGACCACCACATATGTTAAACGTGTTACAGTGTTGCCACAATTGGTGTCCTCTGAAATTCAGACAAGATTCGCCAAAATATGAGTATCCACCATTTAATCCATTTGTACCTACGATGTCATGTCAAGAAGGTATCCGAAAATCAAAAAGAATTTAAAAACAAATATCAAGCCCACGCTATCAAGACTTATATAGAAATTGTACACTAACACTAAGAAATTTTTTTACCAATTGCCAGTCCCCGACAACGGCGCCAAAAACTTATTCGGTGTCTTTAGATGACTACACACAAGTGCACGTGGTCGAACAAGTAGTAAATGGCTCAAGTAAGCCAAGTATCGATCCCACAGGAACTGGACCAAGGTAATACGCCTGAGTCAAGTGTCAATGAACTTTAACTCTAAAAATGCAGACAAACAGTTTAAAGAAGATTTTTGGGAGTTTGTTTCCTAATTTATACTAATCTAAAACAAATGTACAATTTGAGTCTGAACTATAGTTATGAGCATGCCGAGGCTAAAACGAACATACAGAAGTAATTTATCGATACAATTCGGTTAATCTTTCGGCTGCTAGTCAAGAATTATTGCCTATGGATTAAAACTCTTGTATTTAACCCAACTTTTGGGTGAATCACAAACCTTCCACCTATATTTCTGTGATAAAAGAAATTCACGCTCTAGCCATACAAACCCGATTCCGTAATTGACTAATACGACTTTCAAGATATTTCTATTCTGAAGGTAAATCAATTTCAATTTTCCCAAACTAAGTAAGCAGTCATATCCTACCAATTCAAACCTTTCCAATTTCTTTCTCTTTTGAGATGAAACCGTACTTTTTATATATACATTAACATTGGCCACACATTAATGCAGTAAGAACAAGAATTAATAGAACAAACTATGGAAGAAAAGATTAAAACCAAATGATCAATAATTACTTTCCACTACAATTGTTCTTAACCAACAAAAGTGAATTTAGCCACTCATTTGTGGATTAAACATCATCAAATGAGTGTAAATCATACAAACAATTGAAATAAAAGAGAAAGAGATAGAGAAGAACCCTAGGATTTTCGTCCCCTCAACCGCCTGTAACCCACGTCCTTGCTCAACTAAGTCAGAATAATTAAAAAACGAACCTAAGTGTGCTATTTATACTAGTGGAAAATTTTTCCTTATTGATGATCCAATGTATCACAGAGTTCATCGGTGAGCACTACCGTGACATCGGCACAAACGCGGACCCTTACTAGAATTGGTCCTCCAGGTAATTATGTCCAACATGCCACGGCGTGAGCAACACGGGCTTGGCCAACGCTCCACGGCTCCAACGCGAACCTTCACTGGAATTCCATTCCAGGTACTTATGTACAACGTGCCACGGAGGCAACGTGACCTCCACTGGAACTGGGCCAATTTTAATCATCCGGCAGAATGCCTCCGCGATGTCAGCGTGACACAACTCCATTGCGGAGCCCTTAATTTACTGCATTTCCTTGGCCTTTTCCCACCGCCGCTTTCGGTCCATTCCCGATTTCTCCCCAACATACATCTTAGCTTCCAACAATTACATTTTTCCTGCAAAACAACACTAATCATGTTGGTTAGATAAATTCACATTTTAACTACAAATTACATGAGAATATATATATATATTCTATTTTCTCTATTTTAATTTTTTATGCATTTGTTATCAATTGGGCATATAATTCTGCCCAACATCAGTAGGTCTGGGCCAGTCTTCACCGTTGCCATCTTTTAAGGATTAACCTGAATACCTTCACCCGAGACTATATGACCAGGAAAGTCATTTAAATCCTTAGCTAGAATTCGCATTTTCTCGAACTAGCGAATAACTAGCGAGTCCCCGAGTGTCATAAGCACCGCCTCAAGTGATTAACATGCTCTTCCTCATTTCTGGTTATACCAGAATGTTGTCGATAAACACAATGATGAAATATCAAGATACTACTTGAAGACTCTATTCATCAGGTTCATAAAGGCTGCAGGGGCATTAGTTAGTCGAAGGACATAACCACAAACTCGTATTGACCATATCGAGCCTTGAAAGCTGCTTTGTATGTCATATCTTCGACTTTAGCCGATGATACCCACCTGAGATCTATTTTGGAGAAACAGTTGGCTTCCTAAAGTTTATTGAACAGGTCATCAATTCTGGGTAGGGATATTGGTTCTTGACTATGACCTTATTTTTAGTTGATGGTAATCGATGTACATTTTAAGTGTACCATCTTTATTTCTCACGAATAGTACTGGATCACCCCAAGGAGAGATGTTGGGTCTGGATAAAAACCCTTATCAAGAAGGTCTTTTAGCTGCTCCTTCAACTCCTTGAGCTCAGCTAGCGCCATTCTGTAAGGAGGATGGAGATGGGGCTGAGTATTTGGGAGAAGATATCAATTCTCCCCCCGTCCAGGAGAACTCCGGTGAGATCTTCAGGAAACACATCAGGAAACTCGCTGACAACTGGGATTGACTGATAGTTTAGTCTTTGAGCTGGAATTTTTTACCTGAACTAAATGATAGATACCTCCCTTAGAAATAAGCTTGTGTGCCTTAAGGTAGGAAATAAACCGACCTCTAGGCGCTGAACTACTGTCTGTCCACTCTAATACTCGGACTCATTTGGAAAACTGAAATTTTGACCAATGTCTAGTTCTGGTAATCGACTGAGCATAACCGGAGTGTAACCAATCCATGCCTAGGATGAGGTAAAATCGACCATGTCTAGCCCTACTACAAGGTCAGTGTGAATGACTTTATTAAAGACTGAGACTGGGCAGCTTCTAAACACCCCCACACGAACTGACTTGCCAACTAGGTGGAGACTAAAAGTGGTTCCTTAGAGGACCTCTGGATTGGATACGAAACTAGACTTCTATGCGCAAGGGGTCACGAATGATAGTGTGGTTCCTGGATCTAGTAGGGCATACACATCTAAATAAAAAAGGTAATATACCCGGTGACCACATCAGTGAGCTCTCCTGATCCTAACAAGAAGAAAATCACAAAAGCGGTTTTTGGCGCTGGCCGCCATCCATACCTGAAGGGTTGGCCTGCTGAGCTGGCCGACCTGATGGAGCTGCTGAGGTAGTGGATTGTGATCTTTCCCGTCCTATTGATGGGCATTCCTTAAGTCGATGACCAAGATTTCCACAACCAAAATAGCCCTATCGACCCTGAAGACACTCTCCTGGGTGGTTCTTGCCACACTTAAGGCAAGTTGGATGTTCTGCTGCTGTGCACTGTAGCTTTGGGACTGAGAGCCAGATACTCCACCCCTCCGGTCCTGGCAGGACCGAAATGTAGGGGCGCTGGCTGAGCTGGGTGTTGGAGCTCTCTTCTGCTGCTGCTGCTGTGGGCGGCTACTACCGCCAGACCTCTGGTGGCCAAAATCTGATTGGCCAGTCCTTGCCCGCTTTTTCTTTCGCTCCATGTCCCTCAGTTTTTCTGCCTCAATCTACTTGGCATAAAGCTGGAGAGGTCAATATCCTTAATCAGCATTGCTGTCCTGCACTCTTTGAGGACCAAGTTTGACACTTTATTAACAAACTTCAACATGCGAGCCCTTGGCTCTGCCACCATCTCTGGAGCGTATTTGGACAACTTGGTGAACTCCAGAGCATATTCTTCTACTATCTAGTTCCCCTGTCTTAGATTCATGAACTCTGCTACTCTTTCCTCCCTAAGCTCCCGAGGGAAGAATCTGTCCAAGAAGGATATGGTGAACTCCTCCCATTCTACCGGTCCTGCTCTCGCTGGCCTCCCCTCCTTCCATTGTTCGTACCAGACCTGGGCTATCCCTTTCAGCTGGTAGGCAACCGAGTTGGCACTTTCTAAGGAACTAACACCTATAATTCAGGTGATCTTTTTAATCTCATCCACGAACCCTTGTGGGTCCTCTCCCACCTTAGATACATGAAAATCCGGAGGGTTCATCTGAGTGAATTCCCACACTCGGGTAGTTTCTACGGACCCATTATTGTTGATTGGAATCACCTGCTGGTACACCTGGTTGGTAATCATTTGAGCGAGCAGCTGGATAGACGCCCTGAGCTCTGTGGTAGACACTGAGTCGTCCTGAGGGGCTCCTAGAGCTGGTAGTGCAGGTCGGTGAGCATTACCGGCCCTTCTTCCATTACCACATCACGGAGGCATAGTTCTCTAAAATTAAATAGAGAACGAGTTAGGAGAACGATTTTGGAATTGAATTTTAATGCACGATAAAGAGCATTAACCAAAGGGAGTTTTCCTAATAACATCTCGTAGCCTCCCCGTCATAAATGTGGCCCGCTTCACGCCCATGAAAAGGATTCTACTCGATGCGGCTTTCAGACATCCAAGGATATTCTAAGCCTAGTGCTTTGATACCAACTTTGTCACGATCCGAGTCTACACCCTAGACGGGACAAGGTACTTGGAGTCACAAGTAACCCCAAGTCAACCCCTGGTTTATCATACACAGGCATTCTGAGTAAGCATAACTAGCGGAAGCTTTAAAATACTACTATAAAACATTTATGATAAATAAACTGAATGATAAAGTTTACAATCAACCGAATATCCGATAAAAGTCTGAAAATCATGTCTATGTCTGAAAGCCACTACAACTGATGAGTTGCTGGGAGAAGCCCCCAGCTAACTCCAAATCTAAACAAAGGAAACTGAACTGAAAGAAATAATCTCCGTCCTCGGAATATGAGGTCTCACACTGACGTCGCTGGGAAAGTCTGAACAAGGTCAGCTAACAGTGCAGAAACTGAGAACCTGCGGTTGTATCATAAAATGATACAACATAGGAAGTATGCATCAGTACTTTAAATGTACTGAGTAAGTAGGAGAAAACATAATATTGAAAGTAAATAACTGAACTGAAATGACATACAATGACCAACTGAAGTACTGTACTAAATATGCTAAGATAGTCAAGATGACCCTGTCTGATGGTCAAAGACATGCCCTAAATCTGAAATACCGAGTCTGAGATACTGTACTAAGCTGATAACTGTACTGAGTCGTATGAAATGTTCTGAACTAAGTTAAGTTGATACTGAGCTAAATTGAGAGGAATTAAGACTGAACTGATTAGTGGGAGAGTCTATAACCGACATATAACCACGTGAGCTAGACGTGGAGTCTGATGTACACACCCCATCGGTAGGACCCAATATACCTTGCCAAGGTATAAAGGCATGGACTGTGAGAACTCTGTCTGGGGCCAATGAGGCTAATAAAACTATAACCTACGATGGCAACATAGTTCTGGGAACCAGGGTGTGCTGGAACCTCGACCCTCTCGGTGCTAAGTCCTACTCCCAATGGAAAATCCTAACATGACTACTACTGCTAAGCTGATAGCTCAAAATTGGGGCCCAATACTAAGTCAGAGATACTTATCTAGAAATACCTTGAGAGTCTTATCGAACTGGACCTGAAAACTGGTGTTCCAAGATTGGTCAGAGCTGCTAATCTGGAAGTGTCATAACTGTCTAAAGAACAAACTGTAATCTAAAGCTGGGGTTCTGAGGCTGGTAAGAGCTTTTTATCTGAAAGTGTCATGATTGCCTAACAAACCACTAAAACTGATACTGAGTATAATTTTGTTATTTGGGAGGTACTATTGACACCTTAGAAATTTCTGTAGTCAAACTAATCAACTGACATTTCTAACTAACACTGAGTATTCTAACATTTTTATTGAGACTAGGCTAACATGTATCTGACTGAGAATTCAACATATACAAATAATATGGGAATCCACAACACTGATAGAATCAGAAAAGTTTCAAGGTTTAATCACTATAGAAAGATTATAGTCTTTTCTACTCTCAAGGACAAGGGCTAAATTCACTGTACAGGGATAAGCATCAATACTGTCATCAACTAGTGGAACATATCTATAATTATTATAAAACAATATTCCACATGAATTAAACGAAGCATGACTTAGAATTTTTTTAACATTCGATGATCTGCAGGTGTCACGCCCCACCTTGGAAGGCATGACTGGCACCTAGTGCCATACTGGAATCTGACTGACCTGGCTAGCTTTTGCACATCTGATGCATGCCTGCAACTCAATTTAAGAAAACAACGAGCTATATCTCAGCTGTAAAAACAGCCTCTGACTGACAAAGCCGTATAGCCACCTGTAAACGCAAACAACTAACCAATAACATGCAATAAAGGTTATCCTATGCGGGCCGACAAAACCACCATGCTATCTAGTTATAACAGAAATGAGAACAAGCTACTATACTAGACCCCACACGGCCAACACAAGGAACATAGCTATTTTAGGCCTCATACGGCCAACAACGACCAACTAACTAATGACTATAGTCTGCAAGTCTCTAAGAATAAATAATGGTAGGGACAGGGCCCCATCCTACCCAAATACTATAGAAATAAAAGACGGTAATCTTCTATAACCTGACAACTCTGAAGAAAAGGAGCTGACCAATGTACTAATTCTGAATGGCTTCCTAGAGATCTCACAACCTGTTTGCTAAACCTACAGGCAAGTAATGCAGCGCCCCATAGTTGGCATCAATACAATATGTACCAAATATGTAAGGAATTAATAAAAAGCTTAACACAAATTGTTAAAGAATGAAAGTAAGTAGGATAAAGGGGCAGAAAGTTTAACCTGTAAACTTGCTTATTCATAACCTGCATCTAGAAAAACACTGCACGTACATGAGCTAACATCTTATTAGTACACATTCATAAACTATAACTAGCAAGCAAGAGTGCACACAAGAACCTAACCTGGCCCCCATAAGCCTAGAAGGTATAAGCAACATAGAAATAACCTATCGGGACCCCTCATAAGCGCTGGGAAGTACACTTCAATCTATATACCCCTATTCAGGTTCCTATGACTCTATTAGTGCTATAGCCAACCTACCTGTCCCCTGGGTCTGCAACTGAACTCGCTCGGCTCCTGATCTGTAGTTTTGTTTGAGTCCAATGGACTCCTAATCTGTAGCTGTGTCTGAGTCTGAGGGACTCCTAATAACTCCACCTGGGCACCAAGCTCGACGAGGGTGTGATGCCGATACGACATAAACATAGTAGTCCAGTCATGGAATGGACTGTAATATGGCCCTTGGGCCTCTATATCGTCCCTTGGGATGGCATATCGCTCCTTGGAGCAACGTTATATAGCCCCATAGGCAACATCATATAACTCGTAGGCAGAGACATAGCTAGTAACCCTGGGGTGGTCAAGGAAGGCTCCTAGCTGAGGACAATCCTACCCAATGTGCTATATTTCCGACTTAATCTAGCCACTCGAAAGGCATATCTAGCCTGCTCTCACCTAGAGTGAATCTGTACAGCTGCTAGCAGGCACACCCCGTGCACCTGTATCTGATGAATGGATCCTGGTAGTAATCATAATTTCTAATGGTATAGACCGGATAGGGCGAGATCTGGAGTGTCCTAACAATGCTCTGAATGTCCTGTTCGGACAACTATAACTCATAAGAAGCTACAGGGTCATAGAAGACCAATTACTTAGTTCCTTTTCTTAGAACGGCTATAGGACTGCTACTGTCCAGACATGCTTTTGAGCGGTCGGTCTTTAATCCCCTCATAGGTAGCCTACTAAACTTCTTAGCCTAAGGGTAATACTGTGCTAACATGGTTCTAGTCCTTTAGACCTTAACTTGGCCTGTTCAGATCTTACATGACTCTTTTGGATGATTCCTAACCTTGAAGTTAAGTTTACATGGACTTAGCCACTCATGGCAACCTGTACCTGAGTATCTCATAGGGGCAGGCTGGGGCGTTGGCCCCGCCTCTAACTACTAATAAGGCCCCCTTCCTTAGGGTACCCACGGGTCTATCTGAACTCAACGATTGGGATGGCTTTTTGGGAAACCTTTATAACGAATACTAAGTCAACTGGAACTGACAATCACTGGTAGTAGCTAACTAGATGGCAGACTGTCACTCAGTTCACTAGACAACCCTAGTGCCGTTGTCTCTAAAGTATTGCCATCTAATCTAAATTCCTAGCTCAGGGGCGTGAGGGTACGCCAATGGCCTCTGGGCATGCTTCACTGACAATACATGCGCCAAACTGGTAGTTGTATCGCCTAGCTACGCCTATGCTGTTCAACTTACTAACTCAGACCCAATAACTATCCACGAGCTTCTATGGTCTAGTCTTGACAATAACATCCAATCCTACTAACGCAATGAACTGGAGAATGGAGGAGTTCCTATGACGCTTCTAGCGTGTGTCATACTTAACCTGTCCTTTCCCGACAAGGGATACTGCAATATTATCTTTACACGTTTTGTAGCAGCTAACCACAACATGTCTAATCACAATCTACTAGTAGAAGATATTTTCAACATATAGGACCGTTATTTCCAATCAAGAACATAAGTCGTATCATTATATGATGAGAATTACCCGTCGAAGGGATAAACCTTACATACCTCGAAGGCCGACTTTCGTTCAGCTGGCGAGTTTCAACTTGCAATCAGCAATTCCTTCCAATTGTAACCTTTATGCTGAGAGAATAAGACTAATTTTAGTACTAACTTCGATAAAAAGCGATAAATTTTATTAACAATAACAACTATAATTCAACTACGTATAACTCGGTCGAAGACCTATAATTTCCCAAGAGTTCAGAAGGGAAAAGTGCTTACCTAATGCCTGTGGCTGAGTAGGAATCAATTTGGAACAATTTTGACAAATTTTACTCGGTGGAGTTTCGATTTTCCGGTCAAATTTTTGAGAAATAACTCCATAGTAATGCTTTTCGTAGGCCTAGGACTCATTATCCGAAGTTAATTTGAGATTGGATGGCGTTTGGTAGCGTAATCGGATGAAAATCCAAATAAACTTGCATGCCTTTCACTTTTGTCTGTGGGAGTTTACAACAAATGAAATGAAATCAAACTAAAACCTTATATATAGGCTAAGGGCGGTGGCAGGGTGCGCCCCGCACCGCCCAAAGCGCCAAAACTGGCTCCGCATCTCGCCTCTCAGTGTGCCAGTGGGCCTGGCGCACCGCGCTGGACAAGGCACTGCAGGCTGGCGCGACGCGTTGGCGCCTCACGGCCTAGCCTCACCGGCCCAGCCTCACCGGCCCCACTTTTGAGACTTTTCTCCCACGCATAAATCTCTCTTTGATCATCACAAATCCACGTGTACGCTTACTAACCATTAATATTTTACGGGGTGTAAAATCCTCCCCCCCTTAGGAGTATTCGTCATCGAATGTTATCTTTTAGCTCAGAGGAGTTAACTCTTTTTAATCGATTTTTGGAAAAATTTTGGCAGAGTCTCCACTATATTATGGACTATCTGAAAAACCTGAAATGCAAAAAAGTCCAATATAGGCGCCTAGTAGGATGCTATAAACAACTATTTCATCACCAAGAGGCAGCTAACTAAACAATACTAATAACATAAGCTGTAAAATAACAATTGAATAATAACATCACCTCCACTGTATAACCTGAATCAGTCTTGGAACTAGTGAGGATATCTGGACTTTATGTCATCCTCAGTTTTCCAAGTCACCTCTTCTCTGTTCTTGTTCCTGCATAATACCTTAACAATGGCTATGTCTTTAGTTCTCAACCCGCGAACTTGCCGATCTAGCACGAAAACTGGAACTTCTTTGTAGGCTAACTTTTCAGTAACCTGAACGTCCTTAACCGGAACAACTCAAGACGGTTCACCTATGCCTTTCCGCAACATTGACACGTGAAAGTTGAATGGACAAGTTCTAGCTCTGGAGGCAATTTTAGCTCATATGCCATCTTGCTTTTCCTCTAGAGGATATGATACGGGCCAATGAATCTAATGCTAAACTTGCCCTTTCTACCATACCTCGTAATGCCCTGCATTGGCAAAGTATAGGATTACTCAGCCGTTGCTTCAATCCTTTACTGCCTATGCCGTTCGTTAGAGTAAGACTCTCGACGACCCTGGGATGTCGGTACCCATTCCTTTTTATAAGTTTTTAATTTTTCCCATCTGACTGATGTAGTATGCCCCAGTTCAACAGCTCTTATTTCACCTGCTTCAGGTCATTATATAAGGGTCCTACATTTCTACTCATAAGAGGTCTCAGGGTATCTGACCCGTGTGCTCTGCTTGGCTATTTGTTTGGAGATGATAAGCCACACTTACCTTAACATGCGCTCCAATCTATTCTATCAGCTTCCTATAACCTAGCTGGGAGTTGTGCCTCTCTGTCAAAGTCTATTAGATTCTTGCGCTCTACGCAACTAAACCACTTCTTAAACATTTAACTCGGCGTAAACTTTAGCTGAACATAACTCTATCCAGCGAGACATGAGTAGATCTCGTTAGCCTTTCTATACTTGACTCAATAGGGTCGATTTACATCTGATACGAGGTAACCCTATAACTATATTCATGTCGACTACTCTCCATTCCCCTCCAGACACAGCTATTTATATATATATAGAATGATAATGTGTTGTATTGGTCTCCAGACATTATTTGTTGTACTAACTTTCCCATTGAATTCAATTGCTGAATGAATATGATCTGATGTCATTGCTTATGTGATGTTAAATTGGATGTTTGAAATGTTGTACATGTGCTTTTGTATTGTCATGAAAGATGATCGATGAATTATTTAAATATTCAAGTTGAGGGAGGTAAGATAGGCTTCCTAAAGATCAAGTAAATTGACTTATTTTATCTTGAGATGAGTAGCTCATGCCTGAAGGGAGTATCCGGGTGAGAGATTATGAGTGAGTGTCTCATGTCTGAGGGGAGCATCCGGATGAGTAGATGAGTGGAATTGAGTACCACACCGGTATAGTACATGAATTTTTAGAGTCCCCTGCAGGTCATGATTGGAAGGGCAGAAATAAGATCTTATAGCAGTGTGTATAAAGATATTCAGTTTTAAATAATTATGGTGAAGTGATGTAGGCGTGTTGCCAGCACATCATCAATTGTTACAACACTTGATAAAGTCCAAAGAATAAAGATTGGTCTGGAAATGTGCAAACTAGAATGAAGTTGAATTCCTTGTTGTATAGTTTAAGTGCTAGCAATGTTGATGTGTTTATGATGATTTGACATTAATTGTAAAGTCACGTAAGAGTTCGACCTCACCTTTATAGAAAAACGCGATATTTGAAGTTGAGTAGACTTGGGGTTGTTGCACAGTTCCACCAATAGAGATGTCTTTTGTCCTGACATAATTTTTGTTTTGGATTTTCTTAATTACTCCTCGTTAGAATTTTATTAGGTAAATGTCCATTCATACAATGAGTTTCAGGTTCTAGGGATGTTTCAGATAGTTTAACGTTATTTTCCTTTCATTAAACTAAAGTTTTCACTACTTATCATTTATTTGTGATTTACGTTTAATTATTGTGGAGATTGAATAATTAGCTAAAAATTTATTTGTTCACCCACCAGAGAGGTAGTGTGGATGCTAATCACGGTCACTTGGGTCGTGATAATTTGATGTAGTAACCTTACCTATAAACTTTTACCTATGAATTAGTAAATATTTTCATTTAGAATATAAATTTGTTATTTTTATTATTTCTAATTTAATTATTTCCTATGATAGTTTTCATCATGTAAAATTTGTTGGAGCTTAAGTTCGTGACGCTTGATATCTCCAGAAAAAGTTATTTGTCATGCATACTCAATGCTGAAATTTACCTAGACGCTAAATGTTTCGATGTCGCTATTATTTAGGGTACTGCAGCATCAAGCCAAGACAAAGCTAAGGTAGTGATTTTCCTTTATTATTAGCTGGATGAAGGATTGAAGGTTGAAAACCTTATGGTAAAAGATCCACTTGAATTGTGGATTGGGTTGAAGGAAAGGTATGACCACCCTAATGCAAAGATATTGCCAAGGGCTCATTATGAGTTGATTTGCATATTGCCAAGGGCTCATTATGATTGATTTGCACAATTATAGGATTCTAAAACTGTATGGATTATACTTAGTTGTATACAGAATTACTTACCAATTAAAATTATGTGGAAAGATATAAATGCTGAGGATATGTTGGAAGAGAACTAAAATTTAGTATTACAAAAACAATATTGTGAAAAAGGATTTAAAAAATATTCTAATTTGATCACATTCCTTGTTGTGGTTGAACAATATAATCCCCTATCAAATTAGGATATTATTGAAACATAAATAAATAAGAATAATTTAAGATTTTTATTAATAATAAGTGATAAAAATTTGAGCATTTATTATCAGGATAAATAAAATAAACAAAACGTACAAAGTTGATAAAGGAAAGAACTTTCAGTTAAGCGAGAAGGAAGTAGAGGATTTCAACATGTCTTTCAGTTATTTCCCTCAAGTCCACACAGGCTGCATGTAATCTTTTGCTTTTTAAAATATGGTTCATAAAAAAGCTTTAGTCCCGACTTGTTCGATCTACCAGGCCTTATTCTAACTTTTGATGGCAACACAACCTCTTCTGGAATCTTTTTAGGAATTAGTAACCTCCCAACCGCTTTTTTCATGCATAGAATGAACATGTACTTCATATGTCTTCAACCAAGTGTTTTTTTCACCTTCACTTACTGTGTATACAAATTTTGTTAGTGGGGTATGTTAGGGATCGAGAATATGAGTATTGCAGAATTTAGCCAAAAAATATTATAATGACAGTAACAAAGACAATAGTAAGTTGATAATAATAATAATTAAAAAAAGGTAAAGAATGCATAAATTTAACATTGTTCGGTCAGTGTGGCCTAGTCCATAGGCGGAGACGAGCAATTTCACTATACCAACAAGAATACAATAGAGAGTACAAAATTAGAGTAAATACTCCAATACCCTAAATACACCAAGAGAATAACCTCACAAGATCACTCAAAAGAAAGGGTTCACACAAGTATTATCCAACACAAACTCTCTTACAAAATACTCTAAACTAAAAGGAGGAGAAGAAAGACAAAAAAATGGAACTCTTGAATTGATGTTGCTGTGTTCCAAATGAGAAGAAATGATCTCTTTTTATAGGAGCAAAACTTGGGCTCCAAGTTGGATTAAAAGAAAAAAGAAAATGATCAAAATAATATCCTTCACATAGCCAAACTTTGACTCCAAGAAAAAATCTATGCCAAGATACTTTTAAGCTCATGCCTATTATAAAAAATATTGACCACAAGATGGACACTTTATATACCTCCACCTTGGCTTAATTTTGGCTAATATAGTAGCATGTTCCACCTTCTCCGTAAAAGCCCACATGGGCTAAATAATTGTTCATAAACAACAAGCAAGTCCAAGCAGAGCTTGAATTTTCCAATTGAAAAAGGCTTCGTAAACATGTCAGCAGGATTGTCTCTGGTGTTGATCTTTTGAACAGAGACTTTTCTTTCAGCAATGATTTCCTAAATGAAATGATACTTGAAATCAATATGCTTCATCCTCTCATGATACATATGATCTTTAGTCAAGGGAATGACACTTTGACTATCACAGAATATGGTAATACCACATTAGTGTAAGCTAAGTTCAGAAATAGACCCTTCAACCATATAGCTTCTTTGATCGCCTCAGTCACTGTCATATATTCTGCTTCATTAGTAGATAAAACTACTACATGTTGTAATGTAGCTTTCCAACTGATAGCGCAACCACCAATGCAAAATACATAGCCTGTCAGTGATCTTCTTTTGTCAAGATCGCCTGCATAATTGAAGTCTACAAAACAAACCAAAGTGTTAGTATTTCTTCCAAAATCAAAATATGCGTTTGAAGAATCTTACAAGTATTTGAGAATTCATTTCACAGCCTGCCAATGTGTTTTACCAGAATAAGCCATATACTGACTTACAACACTAACTGTTTGTGAAATATCTAGACGTGTATACACCATTGCATACATTATACTACCAACTGCACTAGAATATGGTACCTATGCCATATACCTCTTGTCTTCCTCTGACTGCGGTGATTGAGCAGTTGATAACTTGAAATGAGCAACAAGAGGAGTATAAACTAGTTTAGCATCTTTCATGCAAAACCTCTCCACGACCTTCTCCAAGTACTTCTTCCGGGTCAGGAATAGCCCGTTGGCTCCTCAATCTCTTTTTATCTCCATGCCAAGGATTTTCTTAGCTGCTCCCAAATCTTTCATTTCAAATTCACTCTTCAGCTGATTTTTCAAATTGTGAATTTTTTTCAAATCCTTAGCAACAATGAGCATGTCATTAACATATAGCAGTAAGTAAACAAATGAACCATCATTTGACTTTCGAAAGTAAACACAACTATTACACATGCTCCTCGAATAACCATGACCCAACATAAAGGAATCAAACATCTTGTACCATTATCTTGGTGACTGCTTTAATCCGTATAAGGATTTTTTCAACAAGCAAACATGATCTTCTCATCCTTCAATTTCAAATCCTTCAGGTTGATGCAGGTATATTTGTTCCTCAAGTTCACCATGTAAGAAAGCTGTCTTAACATCAAGCTGTTCTAATTCCAAATCATACATGACATCTAAAGAAAGCAAGATATAAATAGAGCTATGTTTATAAATAGGTGAGAAAATTTCATTAAAATTAACTCCTTGTACCTAACTATAGCCCTTTTCAACTCATTCCTTATATCTTTTAGCTTCAACCCCTGGAATTCCATCCTTTTTCTTGAAGACCCATTTTCAATCAACAATTCATTTTCCTGATGGTGGCTTTACAAGAGACCAAGTACCATTCTTGTGGAGAGATTCTCTTTATTCATTATAATTAACCACTTGGCTGAATCAACACCAGAAAATGCTTCTAAATTATTTGATGGTTCTCCAATTTCTTCAGTTTTCTATGCAACTGAAAAGGCAAATGCAACACAATCTCCATACCTTCTTGGTTTTCGAATTTGTCTCCTTGGTCTGTTGTGGCTACGGAATACTCGTCTAGTTCAACTTCAGAAGTCACAACTTCTGGCTTAACTTCTGGAGCTTCAGTTTCTGGAGTTTCAATTGTATTTTATTCCATAGTTGATGAGTTTGGCTCAGAAGGAATACCAAGCTCAACCTCTACCTGCTCATGTATACCTTGCTCTTTATTCCTATTACAAGAGATAGAAGACTCTTTTCTGGAATGTAACATAGAGAATTCATCAAACGTTACATCTCTATTAAATATAAATTTTGGTGACTTAGGATCAGGACACTGATGTGCTGTAGGTTTACAACACTTTCAACGCTCAAAATTGAAGGAAGATGCATGGTAGTTGGTGTGTTTATACAAATATGATGCATCTTTTGCTTTGTTTTAATGGAAATTATGTGTTGGAGTTAAATTTTGTAAAAGAAGTGAAAAAAGCACAGAAAATGGTGAAGTTGTAGGCCTCAGTATGAGCCGTACCTTGGTAATACGAGTTGTACTATGCATTCGTGATAAAATTCAGAGGAATTGCACGAGGTGATGGTCAAGTATGACTCTTGGCACGAGCCGTTCCATCCTGGTATGAGCTGTACTAGAGAAGTCATGGAAAATTATAAAAGTATGCACTTGTCTAGTCTCCTGGTATGGGTAGCATCTACGAGTTATGATAACCACATACAACTTGTACCAAGGAGCCGTGGTGAACTTAAGAGAAAATGTTGATTGGAAGATCCCAGGGTACGAGATGATACCATGAGTTGTGAGAGCAATGTATAAATCATATCCAAGGCTTGTAGAAATATTCAGAGGATGCTGGAATTCACAGTATCAGACCACGACAGAAACATATGACTCGTAATAGCAATGTACAAGTCATACCATCTCCCAGGAATTAACCAATTTCAAAGCTACTTAGCATTGTATGAATGAAAGGTACTACTCGTAGGATCTGGCGGCGACCGTTATAGAAGTTTTCTTGTTAATTTAGAAAATGTTTCTGATTATTTGTATAGATACTTTTCTAGGTTATTTTTATTAGGAGACTGACTTTTGATAGAGAACTGATACTTTTGAGATTCTTCTTGAGTTTTTGAATATTCTTGGAGATATTATTCATTGTTCTTGAATTGTTTGAAGTTGAATTGTGCAATAATCAATTGATTTTTATTTCAATCATCATTGTAAGTCTCTAATTATGATTTCTTTCGTGAATGCTAATTCATTTTTGCAAACATGAGAGGGTAAAACCTCCACAACTAGGGTTGTGGGAACCATGATGGAATAACTAACTAGGGTTTTCACATAGTGATTCGAAACCTATACTTATGTTTGTTTAATCTTCTCTTTATCTTAAACATTTCTTAATGGAATGCAACATTAGGACTTGCCTGAATTCTATACTTTCTTGAACCTAGAGAGGTAAAGATTAGGAAAAGAGAAGAACAATAAATCCTTGAACTTTATGATTCATTGAATAACTTGAACTGCGGTAGCAGGATAGTTAATTTGGAATAAATTGATAATAGTTAAAATGACACTCAAGAGACCTAATTTGGTGATTGAGTATAGTCATTCAATAGAAATGAATCAGTCATTTGGATGAACCTATATTATCAGTTCTATAAGCTAAGTATTGAGATATATCACTAGTTTATTCACCCGAAGTTATTATGAATCCATGGGGATCACCTTCCTAGCTTGTTGGATAAACTTGACAACAACATCAATTTACAATACTTTTACTTCATTCTATCTTTAAAAAACCCTGTTAGGAAATAACTCTACTAATTTTTCATCATTCACATGCACGTACGCAGGACAACAAGAAAATTTTAGGTCAGAATAATTAGCAGGAGTACCTGAACACATTTCCTTCGGAATCTTAAAGTTTAAAGGTGCAAAAGGAGCTCAATTTACAATGTAACAATCTATGGAGATATATAAGTAGGGCCTCACTCTCACCTCCAAGCAGCACCCCAAGTGGAATATTCAGGACGAACCACGAATCCTAACCGGTGCTCTGAGTGAGGTCGAGGAGATGAAGCGGCTCTTCGACTTTTATGGGTTCGAGTGGATGGCTAGAACCCCTGACAACTACAGTGTTGAACTAGTCAAGGAGTTCTATGCCAACTACTTGGCGATGATAGAGCAGAAGGCCAAGGCCGAGCAAAAACTGAAGGAGCAGCCCAAGCTTGACAATGTCATGGTCCGGGGATGAGTAGTTGATGTCTCCGAGCGAAAAATATCTCCGATGTTATATGGGCCAGAGTTCAGGGCTCCAGCCTCCACATCTGAATATGACTACATAGTTGATGCCCTGAAAAAGGTTAAGTAGCTGGGCCTTGAAAAGAGACAAAGGCAAGTGAGATGGCTAGCAGGAGTAATAGCTGAGGAGAAGGAGGAAATGGAGTTGGTGACCAGTGGAAGACAGGTCACCAAACCTTTGCTTAACTTCATAGTGAAGGCCTGCTAGACACTGGTTTTCCACTGGCTGACACCGATGGAAAATAATTACACCCTAAGTGTTGATAGAGTAGTGTTGGTGGCATGCATCATGTCAGATATGCCATCAACATTTCAAGAGTGATAGAGGATGAGATCTAGGATCATGCTCTAGGCTTGAACACCGCTATCCCATTCCCGAGTCTCGTATATAGACTCTGCAGAGACTCCGGTGTAAGGGTGATAGAGGAGATTGATATTGAGGTGCAGGGCCACATGGCTGCAGACATAGGACTGATCATGGATGAGACGAACCCAGTGACCCGGGTTATATTACCAGCGGCGATTCCACCATCACAGCCAGTAGGGGGTGAGCAGATAGATGCCCCGACCACCATGGAGCAAAGCAATACACCAGCTATGGAAGACAATCACATAGCAGCTAGACCCAACACTTCCTCCATACCTGCAATAGCTACATAAGGCAGATCCCTTCAGGTTGTATATTGGTGGCCCATGACTTCCTACAGAAGCTTGCTAAAGATTGACTTTGATAAAAAAAAGGTCAACTTGATGATGGAGAATGTTATGCCTTGGGCCAAGTATAAGATTGAGGAGACTGCGAGTGGGTTGCACAACAGATTACACAGCTTTGAGCTCTGATTCAATGAGCGATTAGCTGAGCAGCCGGGCACGGAGAGCTTGAGAGAGAAGTCTAAGGGCCCTACGGAGTGAGGTAGCCGAGCATTCATCTAGATAGCCGGCCATATTAGTAGCCTCCACCATTCCAGAGCTATATGCGGAGCTTGATGAGGAGCTCGACCTTGGAGCATTCTAGGATCCGACAGCAGCTGATGGAGAGAAGGGGAAGAAGAGGGCCGCAGAGTTATTTGATGACGAGCCCTCAAAGAAGATGAAGAGAAAAGAGAGGAAGAAGCACAAGCGGGAAGTACTAAAGAGCCTGCAGATTCATGACCGACATAGGTTAGAGCTACGGGAGAGAGCTAGAGGAGTCAGGAGCTCCACTGCTTTGCTTGGAAGCTTGCGGGTTGCAAGGATCCTGGTGAGCCACATTCAACCTATGTTGATGTAGAGGTTACTGAGGCGGTCACGATTACTAAGGGGGTGAACGCCACCTGCGAGACTATACCATTGAGTGCCCTAGCCACCGCTGGTGCCACGATTACAGTGGAAGGGAGTGTGCTTTCACACTCGCCTCCATAAGATGAAAGGATTGTTTAGAGCGCCACAGGTATATCCCTATCATGGTTTTTCATTTTTCAATTCTTTGGGAATAAAGCATGACTTTTGAAAAGGGGGTATATCTATCTTTTAAGTTTTTGATCGTTCGAGGATTTTTGTTGTCGTATTTCTTTTCTCTTGAACATGCTATCTAGTAGAACCTGCATAATTAGAATTTTGTTTTTGTTTTTGTTTAACTAAAAGTAGTTTAGAAGTATTTACAACCAATAAATGTACATATGTTTGATGTTTTTGGAAATTCTTGAAAAAATGGCCCTTTAAAATTTTTTGTGTTTATCTGTGTATGTTTACTGTGAAGCATGACTACTGTGGATCTTTTTATGGAATTTAATTGATTAGCATGTGTAATTGTAGCTTATCTGTGCATGAACCAGTTAGATAGAATAAATGCAAGTCTTTACCATGTGTGATTGAGGATTCTTACCTAGTTCAATATTGTGTAGAGGATCTAGAACTTGTCCAGTTGGTCTTTACATAGGTTGTAGGACAGTTGGTTAGGAAAGGATCATAGGACGTTTTTAATTTATCCCACTTTTATCTTATATTGACCTACCAAATAAAATTAATCCCTTAATCTCATGTTTGAGCCTAAAAGTGACCTTTTTGTTGATTCGCCCATTTGCCTTCCCTATTTTATTTATAATGAACTTGTTTTGGCCCTGATCCCTCCTTGGACATTGTGAACCTCAACTCAGGAAAAATGCCTAAGTTGAGGGTTGCTATTGTAGGGGTGCAAAAATGAGGTGGGGGAGAAAAATAGAAAAAGCTGGTTAATGAAAGGTTAGGTGTGGTGAAGAAAAAGAAATAAAAATGAAAAAGAAAAATGCAAGAAACAAAGTTAAAAATGAGCAAGAGAAAATTCACCACATCCACAAATGATAGTTGAATGGAGAAAAAGGGAGAAAAAAGAGGAAAAAGGAAAAAAGGGTAAAAAGTAAAAAGTGAAGCCAAGTTTTGTAGTGCCAAGGAGGGTTAGTCACTTTTTTCATATCGAACATGCCCAACCCAAAGCCTACATTACAAGTCGATAAAAGTCTTATAGTGATCCTAGCCTGACTATTTGAAAAACCAAAGTAGAGAAAATAAGGGCAAGCCTATGGTATCCGCTGTGCAGTATTTGGAACTTCTTTGTGAGAGTGAGAGTCTTGCTTGTTAGTCCCATGTTTCATATATATAAATATCTGTGAGTGTTGGGGACTTCATTTGCTGTGAGGTAAATGGTTCGCATTGCATTCTGCCAGTTGTCTGTGTAAATAACATTAGTGTTAGCTCAGTCTCTGCTAATAGTTAGATGCCATATCTAGATCCTTGTGTGTTATGAGTTGTAGTTGCATGTATGCATAGCTAACTTGGTTTTGAATATAGAAAAAGGATCAATATCTGATAAAGGTCATGTGTGCAAAATTTTGCTGTGTTGGTTCCAGGTCTTCTACTTTCTTTTCTAGTTAAGAATCATATTATAGTTTTGTTTTGTTCGCCTGAGGACATGCAAAAGCTTTAAGTTGAGGGTGTTGATGTGCTATGGGTTTACAACACTTTCGACGCTTAAAACTGAGAAAAGATGTATGGTCTTAGGTGTGTTTATACATATATGATGCAATTTTGTTTTGTTTTTAGGGAAATCAAGTGTTGGAGTTGAATTATATAAAAGAAGTGAAAAGAGTGCAGAAAATGGTGAAGTTGCAGGCCTTAGTATGAGCCCTACCTTGGTGGTATAAGCCATACTATGCATTCATGATAAAATCCAGAGGAACTGCACAAAGTGATGGCCAAGTACGACTCTTGGTACGAGCCGTACCAAAGCAGTTGTGAAAATTTATAGAAGTATGCACTTGTCTAGTCTCCTTGTTTGGATAGTAGCTATGAGTCGTGATAACTACATACGACTTGTACCAAGGAGCTGTGGTGAACTTCAGAGAAAATATTGATTGGCAGATCCCAGGGTACGAGAGGATACCATAAGTCATGAGAGCAATGTACGAACCATACCCATGGCTCATGGAAATATTCAGAGGATGCCAGACTTCACAGTATCAGACCACATTAGAAACGTATGAATCATTACAGAATTGTACGAGTCGTACCAGCTCCCACAACTTAACCAATTTCAAAGCTGTCTAGCATTGTACGAATGAAAGGTACGACTTGTAGCTACAAGCTATGACTCGTAGGTTCTGGCGGCGACAATTATAGCAGTTTTTCTATTAATTTAGGAAATATTTTTGATTATTTGTATAAATACTTTTCAAGGTTATTTTTGTTAGCAGACCGACTCTTTGATAGAGAAGTGATACTTTTGAGATTCTTCTTGAGTTTTCAAATATCTTGGAGATATTATTCATTGTTCTTGAATTGTTCGAAGTTGAATTGTACAATAATTAATTGGGTTTTATTTCAATTATCATTGAAAGTCTCTAATTATGATTTCTTTCATGAATGCTAATTCATTTTTGCAAACATGAGAGGATAAAACCTCCACAGCTAGGGTTGTGAGAACCATGGTGAAATGACTAACTAGGTTTTGCACTTAGTGATTCGAAACAAATACTTATGTTTGCATTGTCTTATCTTCATCTTAAACATTTCTTAATGGAGCGCAACGTCAGGACTTACTTGAATTCTCTAGTTGCTTGAATCTAGAGAGGTAGAGATTAGGAAAAGAGAAGAACAACAAAGCCTTGAAATTTATGATTCATTAAACAACTTGAGTTGTGGTCGTAGGTGTTGCGCCCCAGTGCACGCGCAAGCGTATGCGGTCGTACAAGTAATACAGTGACTCTTTTAAGAGCCGAATGTCGAACGCACAGGGACTAGACTATTTTAGGGAATGTTCAAGTTCAAGTGTTAAGTTAAATTTCACAAGTGTTGATTGTAAAGATTTCGGTTTTTAAAACTAAATCTAAGTGGTGATCACAAAATAATCGGGAGACAATAATAAGAAGCATCTAGAGTTAAGGCCTAACAGTCATGTAATGTTTCACGACCCGAGACTACACCCGGATCATAGACATGGGCCAAGGATCTCCGAGGGACCCCAAGTCAACCCATGGCATGAGCATATAACTAAACCATTCACAGAAAGCGGAAGAATTAGCTTAATAGTCATGAACCAAATAAAACCGTGACATGAGATGTAAGAAACAACAGTACATGATCCAAGCGTAAATAGCCGAATACTACAATTAGTTCTGAAAGCCTCTAATCATAATAGACGGGTTGAAGGGACAAGACCCCAACTAACCCCAACATTCTGAAACTAAAAGACAGACAAAAATCCGAACATGAAGCCCCTGAATCATGAGGACTCACCACTGGGAACTGAGAGCAGAACAGAGAGCAAGCTAAGAGCGATGCTGAACCTGCGAGCTGGATCCTATATCATAAAATGATACAACATAGAAAATATGCGGGTCAATACTTGGAATGTACTGAGTATGCGAGGTATGCAAAACAATACTTAAAACATAAAGGTTATAGGAGTGGAGACATCATGATCATAAAGAGTGAAATCATAAGTATATCGTAAGGCTCAAGATTTCCAAAATATTCATAAACCTGTCATATTCATAACATGAGAGAAAAACATTTCATAAAACATAGCTTCAGACAAAAGAACATAATCATACATGCATTAAAACAATGAGGAACAATGGGGGATTTCTATAACCGACATACCCCATATGAGCACCACATGAAGCCCGACCTGTAAGCCTAGTCGGGAGGCCGTTCATACCTTGCCAAGGGTATGAACCATGAAAGGCATGATATCACTCATGAAGGCCCCGTAGGGAAAAAAGGGACAGTCACTGAGGAGGTCCCAAACTTAACCTACGGTAGCACGTAGTTTTGAGATTCGAGGCGTAACCTAGGCCCCGAACCTGCTCGGTGTTAAGTACTACTCCCAAAACATGCAACATGCTCATAGAAATTCATACATGACATGCATGGATAGTTAAATCGCGATAATCATAACATGCTTGATAATTCGTAATACTAGCCATGGAATTGGGCCCGTGGATCGGCCAAAATCATAGTTCATAAATCATAAGCGACATGTGAGCATTGCCCTTAATTCCAATCATACTTGAAATGCATAAATTTATAGGAAATCTGATCATAATAACATGAGTAATTGAAAACATTCTTAAAATTCAAAAGTTCATATCCTGCTTCAGAAATCACCATAACCATGAATTTCACTAAAGAACCCATGATTTGGGCACATGTGCTTTTAGGGATTAAATCATCAAATGTTGAATAAAATAAGTGAAAACAGCCCAATAATTCAAAACCCATGATTTTAGACATACTACAACATGCTCATATCGATTTTTGAGGAAACATACATTTGGGTTATGACCCATAGAGATTTGGTAATTTTAAACATAGGATTAGAGAGAAATTAGGCATGGGTAGGGATTAAACCACCCATTCAAAACCCCACATACCTGGAACTTCTTGATTATTAACTCCCTTGAAAAGCCCTAGATGAAAACTTGGAGAATTTGAAGAAGAACACTTGAATCCCTTTCCTCTTTCCTCTTTCCTCTCTACTCTTACATGCATCAAAAGAGGTTTATCACGAATAATTTTCCTTTAAAAGACCCTGTCCCGACCTCAAAACAACGTAGGTTAGGTCTTAGGAGTGTAGGAAATTATGAGAAGGCCCTTACTAATTCGTATGAAAGAACTGCCAGGTGACCCTAACGGGTGACCTGACGACATGTTAGGACGGGCAACGACTCGTGGGTTTGCCCGTCAAGTACACTGGATACCAGGTTGGCTGGGCTTGTAACTGGTGACTCAATGACTCGTCACAAGTGACCACGAGTCGTGGTCACCTTCTTTCAAGTACACTGCTTCATCCTTAATAAATTTCCACAGGCTTTCTCATGACCCACCTCACGAGTCGTTGGGACTGGCCACGACTTGTGGGGTCCCATCCGTTAGGTGCACTGGTCAGACCTCCCAGGTAACCCTCAATCTCACCCCACGGGAGACCTGATGACTCGTGGTAGCTGGCCACGAGTCATTCCCATTCCTGTAGGGACTTTAGCTCCTCAGCCTATTCCAGCCTCCCCACGAGACACCTGACCACTCGTGGGGCCTCCTCACGAGTAGTCTAGTGACTCATCTTGTACTACTACAACATTTTTCCAAATTTTCACCATTTGACTCTCGGGTCTGATCCTTTGGTTTCCGGGGTATAAAAATATCTTCCCCTTAGGAACATTCATCCTCAAATGTTAGAAGCATGCAGAAACTCAGGAACAAACAATCACCACATGCAAATACTGATCATTTAAGCCGAAAACTGACGGAATGACTACCCCGAAAAGAATTACATAGCTGGACTGAATTCCGACATCACATACATATATCATATCATAATACAAACTTGCATGCATGAACGGAACATGAAAAACTGAATAGAGGTTTAGGGAAAAAAATTGATACCTCAAACTAAAACTGAGCCAGTAGGGAACAAATTAGGGTATTTAGCTATCATATCTGCTTCGGCTTCCCATGTAGCTCCCTCAACATGCTGATTTCTCTATAACACCTTTACTAAAGATACTTCCTTGTTCCTCAGCCTCCGAACTGACAATCCAATATTGCAACGGGAATTTCCTCATAACTAAGGCTATCCTTCAAACCAACACTTTCCACCGGAACCACTAAGGCTGGATCTCCCAAGCACTTTTTCAAGCGCGATACTTGAAATACGGGATGAATTGAAGCCAACTCTGAAGGTAATTGTAACTCATAGGCTACTTAACCCACTCGCCTCAGAATCAGGTATGGTCCAATATAGCGGCGTCTGAGTTTTCCTTTCTTTCCGAATCTCATTACTGCCATCATGGGAGATACCTTCAAAAACACCCAATCATCGATCTCGAACTCAAGCTCTCTTCTCCTCACATCCGTATAAGACTTTTGGCGACTTTGAGCCATTTACAGTCTTTCTCTTATCAACTGAAATTTCTCCATAGCCTTGTGGACTTAATCTAGACTCACTAATGAAGTTTCACCAACTTCAAACCATACAATGGGCGATCTACACCTTTGCCCGTAAAGAGCCTCGAACGGTGCCATTTGGATGCTAGAGTGACAGCTGTTGTTGTAGGCAAACTCAATAAGAGGTAAATGCTCATCCCAACTACCCTTGAAATCAATAACGCAAGCTCTCAATATGTCCTCGAGAGTTTGGATAGTCCACTCTGCTTGACCATCTGTTTGTAGATAAAATGCCGTGCTAAGCTTGACCTAGGTACCAAGTCCCTTTTGAAAAGATATCCAAAATTGAGAGGTGAACTGAGTACCTCTATCCGATATGATGGACAAGGGCACTCCATGAAACCTAGCCAGCTCTCAAATGTATAATTTGGCGTAATCTTCCACTGAATCGGTAGTTTTGACCGGTAGAAAATGAGCAACCTTGGTTAGCCTATCCACCACAACCCAAATGGAGTCGTACTGCCTACGAGTGCGGGGTAAACCTATTATGAAGTCCATGTTGATTTCTTCCCACTTCCAAGTAGGAATACTGATATCCTAAAGTACACCTCCCGGTCTCTGATGCTCAAATTTCACTTTTTGGCAATTCGGACACTTGGCTACAAATTCTGCAATATCCCTCTTCATGCCATTCCACTAGTAGATTTCCCGCAAGGCATGATACATCTTGATGGTACCTGGATGGATAGAATATATGGATTCGTGAGCCTCATGCAACATCCGGCTCCTCAAATCACCCACGTTCGAAACACATAAGCGACCCTGGTACCTAAGTACACCATCTCCCCCGTTGGAGAAGACTTCTACCTTCTGATTTTGAACAAATTCCTTTAACTTTACCAATGTTGGATCTTCATCTTTCTTAGCCTTCACCTCTATTACCAAGGACGACTCTGACCCGTTTTGAACAACTATACCCCCATCGATCGAGCCAACTAATCTAACTCCCAACCGTGCAAGTTGATGTACCTCTTTCACCAACTCCTTCCTGTCTTCGATCACGTGCGACACACTCTCCATAGAGAATCTACTAAGGGCATCCTCTACCACTTTGGCCTTACCCGGGTGGTAAATGATAATCATGTCATAGTCCTTAAGTAGCTCCAACCACCTCTGTTGCCGTAGATTGAGATCCTTCTGCATGAACACGTATTGTAAGCTCTTGTGGTCAGTGAATACATCTACATGAACCCCATACAAGTAGTGTCTCCATATCTTCAAAGAAAACACCACTGCAGCCAACACAAGATCATGGGTCGGGTAATTCTTCTTGTGAATTTTCAACTGTCTGGAAGCATATGCTATGACTTTCCCGTGATGCATCAATACACATCCCAATATGACTCTAGAAGCATCGCAGTATACCACAAATCCATCGGTGCCCTCCGATAAAGTCAGCACCGGTGCTGAAGTGAGTCGGGCCTTCAATTCCTGGAAGCTCTTCTCACAAGCCTCCGACCATTGGAACTTCACCTTTTTTTGAGTTAATCTAGTCAATGGGGCTGAAATGGATGAGAAACATTCTACGAACCTCTGATAGTAATCCGCTAAGCCCAAAAAGCTCATGATCTCCGAAGGGTTTACCGGTCTAGGCCAGTTCTTCACTGCCTCTATTTTCTAGGAGTCCACCCTTATACCTTCGCTTGACACTACATGTCCCAAGAATGCAACTGAATTCAGCTAGGACTCACATTTGCTGAACTTGGCGTATAACTAGTTATCCTTGAGGGTCTGGAGTGCTACCCATAGGTGTGCGACATGCTCCTCCTCGCTCCTGGAGTATATTAATATGTTGTTAATGAACACGATCACGAACATATCCAGGTACCTTGAATACCCTGTTCGTCAAGTCCATAAAAGCTACAGGGGCGTTGGTTGTCGAAAAGACATAACAACGAATTCATAATGGCCATACTGATCCTAAAAGCAATCTTTGGGATGTCGCTCTCCCGAACCCTGAGCTGGTGATACCCGGACCTGAGGTCTATCTTGGAGAAACATTTGACACCCTGAAGCTGATCAAATAGGTCATCAATCCAGGGTAAAGGGTATCTATTCTTGACGGTGACCTTGTTCAACTGCCTATAATCAATACACATCCGAAGAGAACCATCTTTCTTTTGGACGAACAACATTGGGGCACCCCATGGAGATTTACTCGGTCTGATGAAATCCTTATCTAGCAAACCCTTCAACTGCTCCTTTAACTCTTTTAGCTCAGCTGGGGCTATTCCGTAAAGAGGAATCGATATGGGCTGTGTGTCGGGTAAAAGATCGATCTCAAAATCAATCTCCCTCTCAGGAGGAACACCTGGTAGGAAATCTGGAAATACCTCGGGATACTAATATACCATGGGGACTAATTGAATGGTCGGGGTCTTGGACGTGGCATCCTTAACCCTAACCAAATGGTAAATACAACCCTTAGCAATCATTTTTCGGGCCTTGAGATAGGAGATAAAGCAGCCTACAGGTACCGCTGAACTACCCCTCCATTCTAAAACTGGTTCACCTGGAAACCGGAACTCCACCGCTCAAGTTCTA
This sequence comes from Datura stramonium, assembly GCA_018107945.1. Taxonomy (NCBI): domain Eukaryota; kingdom Viridiplantae; phylum Streptophyta; class Magnoliopsida; order Solanales; family Solanaceae; genus Datura; species Datura stramonium. Next base: position 134,934 of record JACEIK010002421.1, read on the forward strand.
CAGTTAATAGAAGCATAACATTCAAACAACCAATCCATGCCCAAAATAATGTCAAAATCAGTCATAACCAATTCTGCTAAGTCTATGGAGGTAACCTTATGCAATACTGTAATAGGGCAACCCCTATATACCCGCCTCGCTATGACTGAATCCCTAACCGGAGTAGACATAGAAAATGGTTCTGACAAAATTTCAGGACTGACTCCAAAGTTACTAGCAATGTAAGGTGTCACAAAAGACAGTGAAGATCCCAGATCTAACAAAGCATAAGCATCAATGTGAAAGACTCGCAACATACCCATAACCACATTGAGAGAAGTCTCCTGCTCCTGTCGAGAGCCAAGTGCATAAAATTGGTTCTGGCGCTGGCCGCTAGCTGGACCAGTCGAAACACCCTATTGAGTAGGGCGTGCCACTGGAGCTTCTGAACTAGCTTCTGGAGTGCGGGCTCCACCACCCCCTAACCTGGCTGCGAGGCAAATTCCTAAGCCTATGTCCGGGTTAGCCACACCTGAAACAAGCATCTGAGCCCACCAAACACCTCCTTGGGTGGTTCTTGCCAAAACTAGCACAAGATGGGAATGTGCACTCCGTGCGCATGCTACTCTGACCCTTCAAACCTGAGGCCCTGCTCCTCTTATCATCTCGAGGCTTGGATGGGGTACTGGCTGAAGATGGTGCTGGTGTAATAGACCTGTGCTGGGACTGCTGGTAAGGCCCACCTCCTGGCTTCGACTGGGAGAACCTGTAGCTATCAGTTCTGGCCTTCTTGGCCTCTCTCCGCCTCATATGAGCTGCCTCCATCTGATGGGAATGGAGGATTATCCGTGGGTAGTCCATATCTTGATGAAGCATGGTTGTTCTGCAGTCCTTGTCCAGATACTCGGCTACTCCCTGCACGAATTTTCTCACCTGTGCCCTCTGGTCCATCACTAACTCCGGGGCATACTTTGACAGGCGAATGAACTCAAGTGAATATTCTAACACTATCATCTTTCCCTGTTTGAGGTTAACAAACTCAGCTGCTTTCAATTCCCTCATCTCCCGAGGGAAGAACCTATCGAGAAAGGCCATGTGGAAATCATCCCAGGTGATAGGGCCTGCTCCCGCTGCCCTGCTGTCCTTCCATTGCTTGTACCAAATATGAGCGACCTCCTTTAGCTGATAAGAAGCCAAATCAACACACTCCTCATTTGTCACCCATGACTTGAGTGACTTCAAGCTTCCTTCAATGAACTCGTGCGGATCCTAGTCCACTTTTGATCTCGTGAACTCGGTAGGGTTCATCCTAAAAAAGTCTCTAATCCGAGCCGCCACTGCGTTGCCATTTTGTGGGACATGTGCAATAGCTTGCTGGTTGACCTGAGCGGTCAAGGCCTGCGCCAACATTTGAATAGCCCCCGAAACTTAGCGTGGGAAGCTGGCTCTGGTGCCTATGGCTCCTGAACAGGTGGGGCTTGCTGACGCTGTGATCATTGCCACCTCCGTGGCCTTCATCATTTCTGTTCCTCCTTCCGTTTATTCTTCTGGGAGCCATAATTTTTTGCAATCGCGAATAGCATAATAATAAGGACGGAGAGACTTTTCCTCGCATGACATGGATTATGAAAGAAGGGAACATTTCCTAAAAAGTTTAGTAGCCTTTTCGTCATAAGTGTGGCGCGCTTCACACCCATGAAAAAGACTCTACGTAATGCGGCTTTCAGACATCCTAGGACTCTTCGAACCTATGGCTGTGATACCAAGTTTTTCTTGACTCGAGAGTACACCCGGATCGTAGACACGGGCCAAGGAGCCCCGAGGGACCCTAAGTCAACCCATGGCATGAGCATATAACTAAACCATTCATAGAAGGTGGAAGAATAAGCTTAATAGTCATGAACTAAATAAAACCGTGACATGAGATATAAGAAACAACAGTACATGATCCAAGCGTAAATAGCTGAATACTACAATTAGGTCTGAAAGCCTCTAATCATAATAGACAGGTTGGAGGGACAAGACCCCAACTAACCCTAACATTCTGAAACTAAAAGACAGACAAAAATCCGAACATGAAGCCCCCTAATCATGAGGACTCACACAAAGAACTAAGAGCAGAACAGAGAGCGAGCTAAGAGCGATGCTGAACCTGCGAACCTGATCCTGTATCATAAAATGATACAACATAGAAAATATGCAGGTCGGTACTTGGAATGTAATGAGTATGCAAGGTATGCAAAACAATACTTAAAACATAAAGGTTATAGGAGTGGGGACATCATGATCATAAAGACTAAAATCATAAGTATATCTTAAGGCTCAAGATTTCCAAAATATTTGTAAACCTGTCATAGTCATAACATGAGAGAAAAACATTTCATAAAACATAACTTGAGCCAAAAGAACATAATCGTACATGCATTAAAACAATGAGGAACAGTGGGAGATTTCTATAACCGACATACCCCATATGAGCACCACATGGAGCCCGACCTGCAAGCCTAGTCGGGAGGCCGTTCATACCTTGCCAAGGGTATGAACCATGAAATGCGTGATATCACTCGTGAAGACCCCATAGGGTAAAAGGGATAGTCACTAAGGAGGTACCAAACTTAACCTACGGTGGCACGTAGTTTTGAGATTCAGGGCGTAACCTAGGCCCCGAACCTGCTCGGTGTTAAGTACTACTCGAAAAACATGCAACGTGCTCATA
>JACEIK010002421.1:180540-197168 GCA_018107945.1 Datura stramonium
GTATTATTCTCTTAGGGTGGCATTTAATAGACTTCAAACGAGATTAGGGGGATAAAAAATTACATATAAAGTTAAAGTGTTAAAGTGAGTTGTGTAGACAAGTTCAGGGGGATTTTATGTCTTTACCCATGTATGAATCCATGATTTTGACTTATGAAGTCTGTTTCAAGTATACATGATTTTAAGATTTGGGTAAGCCCACACAACTTAAGCATGTTTTCATAATTTAGTCAAGCCTAATAAGATCAGCTTATCATATATTTTGGAGTCGAGACTGCCACTACAACTTATAATATATTTTGGAGTCAAGACTCTCCATGTTCAGATTTTAGACTATGCATGTAATTATGATTTCTTCTTTGTTGAAAATGATGGGAGCAATATGCATATTTTCGAGAGTAGTGTCTAGCACCGAGTAGTCTTGAGGTTTCAAGATTTCCCGATCTCAGAACTACGTGCATACATAGATATATATTTATTTTGGGATCTCCCCTAAGAGTTTCCCCGCCCGCAAGGGGCCTTCAGCTTGATATCAATATCATGGTAGAGTCCTTAGCCCTAGCAATATTTTGGATGGCTCTACCCACTTGAGTGTGATAGTTGGGACATCACGTAAGCTCTATTGTGATGGTGTCGGTTATGAAGAGTGTCACATTGTTCCTAATGATTTCAGTTATTCATGTCCATGACTTATGATATTATGTTTTACAGCAGGTTTGACCCAATGATCAGTTTATGAGTTTTTACTTATGATTTCAGCTATAACAAGTCATATGATTATCTTTGGGTCATTTTGTTCAGATATGAAACTCATCTTATGACTATATATGTTTCAGATTTAGATTTCAGCATGCAGTCCTTACTCTCATGATATACTGATTTATATTTATATGCATGATTTCAGTTAACAGTTACTCAGCTTGTTTTACTTACCTTGCATACTCAGTACATTCCAAGTACTGATCGCATACTCTATGTTATATCATTTCATGATACAGGTCCGAGCGATCAGACCCAGTTCCGCCATTAGTCTAGCTCTTCGCTGTTTAGCTCAGTTCCCATTGTTGGTGAGTCCTTATCTTCTGAGGACATTTAGCTTAGCGTTTGATTATGTTATTTTAATTTCAGACTTTAGCGAGCTAGTTGGGGATGTTGTCCCATCAACTCATCAGACAGTTTAGAGGCTTATTAGACATTATGGAGATTTTTAGCTTTGTCGAGTGTTGACTCAATTTATAATTGTTATGTTATTTAAACTTCCACTTATTCATGCTTCAGTTATCAGATTCCGCTTTAATGTATCTTTAGTTGTTATGTTCATGTCATAGGTCGATTTGGAGCCATTAGTGGTTCTAAGTCATGTGTCTCGGTCCGGAGTCCCAACTCGGGTCATGACACCCCTGAAATTGTATTAGTTGAGCTTTTTTCTCGAGTCAATATTGGAAAACTACCTACACTTCATCAAAGCTTTCTTCAGGTAGGAATTCACCCTCTTATTTTGTTTGAGGTTCATCTGGGTATTAGATAATACCATAACTTGTAGATCCTTACAAGTTTCAACCTCAGCCTGCATTTCCATGAGTTTTGCATGCATCTTTTCTATGGATTTTCTGAGTTCTGCTTGCTTCTCCAATATATGATTCATCATATCAATAAGTTGAGAATAATGTTCCACTTTATTACTCCTGTCAAAGTCACAAACAACAAGAGAATCATAGTAGGGAATAAGTGAAGGGGAATAAAAGTTAGGACAACCATTCCAATGGTCATCCTGACCATCACATATACTACATAAATTCTACTCAAAGAGTTGAATTGGTGCACACAACCCTCTCCTAAAAAAATTATAACAATTTATATTCAAGTGGGTGAACTCCCTTATCTCCCGAATATTTCAAAGTTTAATAGCCCTTTGCAATGCCTTTTTATAATTGAAAAGTACATCTACGTGAAGTTCACTTTCACATCTAGAAAATTATGTGGTTCAATCACATAACTTGACGAATTACATAATTATTTATAGTATAAACAAAGACATGAGAACGATCTTAAAGATGATCTACAAAAGGAATCTCGTGAAAATGAAATTGAGTAGGTGTTGGCTTCAAGATCGGCTCTGGTTGGGCCATCGAAGTTGGTGCAAAAACGGATTTTGTTTATTATTTGTTTTAGAAGTTGAGGAAGGGATTTCGTTACCTAACACCTATGCATTATGCGGCTCTCCACTATGATACTCCTTACTTTGTGTTTCTACAATATCAATATCATCGATTTGTTGGGAGAACTCTAGTACCATAGACTCGTCTTGTTTATCATTTTTTCTACACAAGAAAGTAAATATATCTTAATTAATAAACATTAAAATGAATACATTATTTGATATATCCAAATGATAGACCTACCAACAATAATTTGCATCATCAAACTTGAAGACAAACCTGCATTTTCTTTTATTTTAACCGCTTATTGACGTTCTGGCATGATCCGTCCATCCAAATTGAGAGGATGCCCCCGCATTATTAAACTCTTGTTTATACTTTTTGATATTATTCATATTGGGTTGATAACCCCTAAAAAATCAAAACAACATCATCATGCGAATAATAGAAATATGAACTACAACAACAACAACAACAACAACAACAACAACAATAATAATAATAATAATATTTATAATGGGATGGCTACTTTCCTCATAACTCTGATTCAAATGAGGCTTTAATCCTTCCATTGATATTTATCCCGTTTAGAATGTCTGCATAAACACTCATGTTGGAATAAGTGTCAGCTTGTGGAAGGGATACTTCAAGAACTTTGTTTCTTGTTGAGATACATTTCAAGCACGTTTATGTTAATTTAGTCTCTAAATCAATTGATGACCTTAGAAAATCTGTTAAAGATTCACCGTCATCGCTATTGAACCAACATAATTGACTAAACTTTGCGGTAAATTAGAATATGGGAATCTCGCAATTGCAAAAAGTTTAAATTATTGCCTACTTTCATTCTTTTATGTATCACAGTGGTTAATGATGTGTATCCCAATATAATTGGAAACTTAATATTAAATTTTGGTGGACAACTATGATAAACAAAAACTGTCATGATTAATGATCTAAGTGTCTCATACAACACAATCATAATAGTTTGAACATTTCGACATTTTTCAAGACTAAAAAATCTGAAGAGATAAATATAAGAATGGATTAAATAGAATGTTCTGGATGAACTTTTTAGTCTATCAAAAGTCCGACATAAGTACACTTTGCATAAACTTTTGGATAAAAAAGTTTGATGAAAAGGTGTATATAGCACATGAAAATTTCTATACTATGCACTTTTAGGTTCCGCTAGACTTGGTCGGTTACTAAGCCCACTATAATGTAGGAATTTTCTGCGTTATAACTAGTAAGGATATACTTCTTTTTTTTCTGATCCCATCATTTAGGATTAGGACTGAGTTCAGCATCAAAACGGTAAAAAATATCTTTCATTATTTCAAAATAGTGTGTTGTTTGTGTGGTGTACTAAAAGAGGTAAAGCATAGTGCATGTCACGGTCAACTTCAAAATCTTAGACAGTGTTAACTTTATTATTTCAGAATTTTTTTTTATTTTTTTATTTCTTCTGAATCGTGGTACTTTTTCACGACCCACAAATTTAAAAAAATTCACTTAACCTTTTTAGTCGTGATTTGCACCGCGACCCACCATAATTTCATTTTTATTTTTTTCCTTCTTGGTCGTGCTTTCAACCACGACCCATAACATTCTCTTTTTTTTTTTGTGGTTCCAAGAGATTTGGTAATACTTGGACATTAACACGTATTAATTGTGCATTTAATTGGATATTACCTTCAAATCATAGAAGATAAAATATTTTTTAAAAAATAGAAGATAAAATATGAAAAATAATAAAAGCAAAAGAATAAATAAATAAATATATATTTTTCGCCTTATAGAAAATATGGTTGTAAAAATATTTTTGTTCGTGAATATATATGCATTGGATCGGACAATGAAATTTTAAATTCGGACGTAAGAAAGGTGATAAATAAAGTTATTTCTTATCGGTGAATGAATGAAATACTGGACTTCTTATAAAACTTGTGAAATCTTTATCCCTTTGAGGTGGGTTTGGGGTGTGAATTAAGATTAAAGATAAATATTTTTTCTATAAAGAATAAAGTTTACCTCGCTAGATATAAGTTCAATTTATAAAGATAAAAGTTAAAATTACTTATTTAAAAAATAAAAATTAAAAAGCAGTTCGTTTAAAAAACAAAACATATAATTAAATGCATCTCTGTAACTCAATCTGACATCTTTGCCAAAGGCATATGAAATCTATATTTGTATGAGCAATCAGTGTTGTTTGTCTGTTGATTATTATAAATATAGTCATTCTTTCTTGGGGGTACATACTACAAGTAAAATTGTAATCAATGACTTGCACAATACTGTTTATATATAATATATATACCCCAAAACGGTTGGACCTACAACCAACATGGAAAAACAATTTTTTAAAAATACTATGGGTCGTGGTTGGAACCACGACCAAAAAGGAAAAAGTTTTTAAAAAAATTATGATGGGTTGTGGTGCTAATCATGACCAAGAAGGGGAGATGATTTTTTTTTAATGTTGGGTCGTGGAATGCATCACGACTCAGAAGGAAAAAAAAAATAGAAGTTAATATTGTCTAAATTAGACGGATTTTAAAGTTGGTCCTGACATACACCATGCTTTACCTCTTTTGATACACCACACAAATAAGATATCGTTTTAAAATTATGAAAGATATTTTTCACCGTTTTGATATTGAACTCGTTAGGACTCTTCCCCAGCTTTCATCTTCTATTTCTCTCTCCTTGGCTACTTGAAAAAGGAAATTGGAGTGCATCCGGTGGAATATCTATATCGTTATATTCAGTGATTTTGAGATGATGGGCAATGTTGATGTAGATAGTGTTGCCAAAAGTAATAATAGAATTAAACTATTTGGTGCCATTTTTTAATAAAGTGGGTAAATCCCTGGGCGTTAGACTAAGGTTTCAACTATATCCGATATCCATAAGCATGATGTAATGCGCATTAACCGCATTTCTTTTACCTCCACAGAAGGAAGGCGAACTATTTCAGCTATCTGCTTTACATCTGTAATCTTCTTCCAAATTCCAAACTAGTAATAATAGGTTATTTTACATCCTACTTCAGGTACAACTTTGGATGTCATACAGAAAAATTAAGAACAAGAGCCCCACCACTGTATATGAATTGATTGTTGAATTAGACAATCCAATGTGTACTACTCGTTAGAGTTCAGCATTACACCAAGACTATTAAACTAAACTATACTAAACTAAACAAACATACAGTTAAAATTAAATCAAGCCAACAAAAAAGAAAACAAGTATGGAGAAATGGCCAAAACAAGTAATGGCCTGCTGTTCAATTCTTGTAGTCATTAGAGCCGAAAAAAGCTTACAGGAGATCAGCGACATTAGCTGGAAGCTCCTCAATCACCACATTGTAAAACCTCTGAATGTCAGACAGCATTCTCTCATCATCCTTGGTTGCAAAGTTGATTGCAACACCCTTCCTACCAAACCGTCCACTACGTCCAATGCGATGAAGATAGTTCTCGGGTTGAGTCGGCAGATCATAATTTATGACAAGAGAAACTTGTTGGACATCAATTCCTCTGGCTAAAAGATCAGTGGTGATGAGAACACGTGAGGAACCAGAACGGAATTCACGCATTATAATATCCCTAGTGTTCTGGTCCATGTCACCATGGGTGGCTGAGACTGTATGGTCTCTGCATCGCATTTGGTCAGTTAATAAGTCAACTTTGCGACGAGTATTCACAAAAATCACACTCTGTGTGATGGCTAACGTTTCATACAGATCGCAGAGGGTCTCAAGCTTCCATTCTTCCTTTTCCACATTCACATAAAACTGCTTGATACCTTCTAAGGTCAGTTCATCACGTTTCACAAGAATCCTCACAGGTTTATTCATGAACTTCCTTGTGATCTCCAGGGCCTCGGGAGGCATTGTGGCAGAGAAAACACCAACCTGAATCTTAGGAGGCAAGAGCTGGAAAATATCATAGATCTGGAGACGAAAAAGAAGTAAAAATTTTAGAACCAGGGAAGAAGGCGCTACAAATTCACAAATGCATTGGACATCAGTTCAAAGCTATACATATTTTACAGCGCCGCACATGTCTGATCACACATCCTAAGAAACAGGACTATGGATTTAAAACTATGTTACAGCATACTTAATTGTGAAAGAAAATAAACTAGCACAAAGAAAACAGAAAACGAGTAGCATCCTTGCCTTCTACACTAAAAGTTTGAGCCAGTTGAGTATGCTGAGGACACCAAAAACCAGTATGCCAATTACTTAACTATCCACAACCTTCCTCCCCAGGAACACAAGTGAACCAAATGCACAGACTCATATTTCTCAAAATGAAAGAAAAACCAACTTCTAAGCATAATCTTCACCACTACATTATGATTATATAAATTACAAAACTGATGTTGGTGCTCTCTTTCTAGCATCATTTGTATAACATTTGAACTGAAGAATCTTACGGACTTTTAATATATTACAGGTTGATACTTTAGCATAAAAGACAACATATCTATAAAAAAATGTAATGCACACACACACACACAGACACACATAATACATACATACATATATATATGTATATATATGAGGACAACGGAACTTTTCCATCTAAAATAGTCACCTGATCCTTGAAGCCTCTGGAGAGCATTTCATCAGCTTCGTCCAATACAAACATCTTAACGTGATCAGGACGGAGAGACTGTCTTCTCAACATGTCAAATACGCGTCCAGGTGTTCCCACAACAACGTGAACACCACTTGAAAGGATCCGTTGATCCTCGCGGACACTAGTACCTCCCACACAAGCATGAACTTTGACGCCAAGATAGTCTCCAAGTGCTCGCATGACCTTTTCAATTTGTTGTGCAAGCTCACGAGTAGGTGCCAAGACCAAAGCTTGACAATCTAACAGTTCATAGTCCAGTTGTTGCAGAACTCCAGAACAAAAAGTGGCAGTCTTTCCTGTTCCAGACTGAGCCTGTTGAATCACATCAAGACCTTTGCAAAAAGGTACAATTCCCCTTTGCTGGATTGCTGAGGGTTTCTCAAAACCTACAATGTTATATAGTTCAATATTAGATATAGCTTATCGGATCGAAAATGGCCTAAAAGAATACAATACTTCATTAACTACGACACTTGCACATGGCGTGAACAGAAGGCAAAAAACTTCTTTTCTTCTTAATAAACACAAGTCATGAACCAAAATAGATTTTCAACTGACCGTATGCATAAATGCCTCTCAGGAGGTTCTCCTTCAATCCCATGGCATCAAAACTATCATAAGCCTCGTCACATGAGGTAAAGAACTCTTGTCCATCAGCATTTAGCCTGCATCCACGATTAAAGAAGGGTATGATGCATGTTCAGTGTTATCAAAATCGAGAAGTGCAAAGAGACTCTAAAGGTCCTTTGGTGCTTTAAGCGCAAAGTGCAAATAGCACGTGGGATTTATTAAAAAAAAGGCGCAAATAGAGAAAAGTTACAAATATGTGTAGTCCAAGTTTAATAACCACAATTCACAAGCATGAATAATAAATGTATGTACCAAAAAATTGAAAAAAAAATACAATAAAGTGAAATATCAATTGTTTAGTGTCACATTCAGTATTACCCTCACCCATTGGCAAGGAAAAGTATGTCGCAGAGCCTTGATGACACCGAAGGCCCCATAAAGTGAGGCGAAGCGCTCAACATGTTTTGCACCTCACTTCAGGCTTAAGCGTGCCTTTGACAACATTGTGCAGGTTATAGCAAAAATCTAGTATTTTCCACACACAAGTAAAATAAACATTGCGATTCACATGTATGCCTATGTGCAGATAGAGAAACTCATGTAGAATACCAAAAAATTAAAAATAAGGAAGTAACAAAATATTGAGGCAATAGTACTCACAACTCTGTCATTTTTGAATCAAACTGACGAGCATCAAATTGGGATCCATCTGGAACTGCACCCGCCATGACTAGAAAAAATTCACAGCACATCAGCACAAAGAAAGAGTTGAAATGAACTTACACATTGTTAAAACATCTATTCCATAACACCACAAGTCCGCAACCAGAAATACCAAACCAAACCAATCAAAAACGTGTAGCTTCATTTGAGTTAGAGAAAATCAAAATATTGACATTTCTCATTACTATCCCTGTTAGAACTACAACTTTGGATTAGAGGGAAAAAAATACCTCTTAGGGAACTATATAGTGTTTTCCTGCAGTTTTAAAGACGCCAGTTCTTGATTTGGCTAAATGTGTCCAACCAGGAATAAAACTCAACATTAACAAGGTTATTACCACATTAACAAGAAAAACAAAACAATAGAAAGAACATCTACCTTGTAAGGACAGGGAAAATCACCTTAAGGTTTTTTGGTGCAAGAAATGTTTTGACGCACATAAATCAAAATCAAAAACCAACTCTCACACCACCTTAACAAGATTAGCTAGACCTAAGAAGGAATAATCATCCCACTTTGGCATTTAGACTTCTCAGTTCCAACATGAGAAGTCCAATGTGCTTCATTAAATTGACTAAATCATTTAATGCTTGGTTAATTTGACGTCAGCACAAAACAATGTTAAGTAGAAAACATTTTTTGACAGAAGCAGCCTTCTATATTACGACTCAAGTAAGTAATTTATTATATCTGGTGTATCAGTTAGGCGTCTTTCATCAGATTAACAAAGCCAATGACATCAAAATGCCAATTACAGTACCTTTCTGTTTAGAATAGCCCAGTTATGCCCATTTTTAACCTAATTTAGTTTTAAGAGAATGTCAACCACCTCTCTGCTCTATAACCAACAAAGACTGAGACATCCTCCACCCAACTTGACAATCAACTTTCAAAACTAAATCACAACTAAAATACATCTCCATCAAACTACACAACATAAAAAAAAAAATAAAGCATTTAATAACTTCATTTAAGAAGAAGAAGAAGAAGAAGAAGAAGAGCACCATTATGTTTCTTTTCAAAAAGGTCACCAGAAAAAGAAAAGGATTACGAGAAGGTACCTTAAGAAGAGGTGAGATGGAAAGGAAGAGAAGAAAAAGAGTAAGAGGAGGAGTTGTTACTGTGTTAGTAAAGAGAAGTTGGGTTTTCCCACTCCCGGATCTAAGCCCTGCCCGGAGTTTTGGAGTTAGGGTTTTCCATAACAGTTGTAAAAGAATTTCCTCTTCTGACCAATATGCCCCTTACGCTCAATTAGAATTGTCCTACAGGCCTACACGTGGCACGCTTTCCGGCTTCCTACAAACATGGGCCCTTTTAGATTTAAGGTTGTCTTAAACAAAAAAAGTTGTACGTAAAAGTAAAATAACAAAGGCAAATTAGACCAAAGTTTCCCTGAAAAATTATAGTTACAATTACAGGGGTTCAGTGAAAACTGATAAATTTAATCAAATTAAGAGTGGCACCAAATTATCAAATCGAAAAAAATATTTGATTAGTAATCTAATATGTTATTAAAAAATTGATTATAAAGACAAAAATGTTTTGTATAATTAACTCTTAAAAGAATTAAACCACCAATATTTTATGTGTACAATTTTTTAGAATATTTACATTTATGCAATTTGTGAGTATTCCAATTTAAAAATCGAACCAAAGAGACATATGCACACCCCTAGTCACAAATATAAATAGTTTGTTAAACCATTCATTCAACAACCCAAAAGATGTTGCAGCTTTATCTCTATTCTCTAAAAATAAAATTTAGCTGTAATGCATGATTCAATTTAAAATATATGGTCAGCATTAACTTTATTATCCAATTTATAATAACCACATTAATTTGCAAAGTAATATTCCCTTTATCCAATTTTATATATTACTATTGAAGTTGTAAAGTAAACCTTTTAAATTGAATCGCCTCGTGGTGGAAAAACCATTTTATTGCACCAAAGCAACAACGGCAGCCTCCGACTTTCATGGTTCATCGTCGATTTGGATCTCTTAACTCTGAGATAAATGGCAGTTTAATGATATTTATATATATGATTTTCTTCAGAAAGTAATGTTGCATTTTTGCTGATAATAGTTACTTCACACTTCACAGTGGTACTTACATCAGCTATTCATATGGACACTTGACTAGAAAAAACTCTAATATTTGTAAGTTGTAACCCCCGCTTGGATAGACACAACAACATACACAATGTAGTCCCACAACATGGAACCTGAAGATGTAGAGTGTATGCAAATCTAACCTCTATTTCAAAGGTTAAAAAGTTGTTTCTAATAGACCCTCATTCAAGGAAAAACAAATCAAAGTAATCTAGAAAAAGAAGTAACGAATGTGAAAGCATAACAAAGCATGTTGGACAATAACTAAAGCTAAATAATACGATAATCAAAGTACTACCAGAAACAATAAATAGTAACAAAAATCTAAGAACAAGACACTACAATAATAATACTACGACTACTGATATAGAAGGATTAGTTACATAATGTTCTACTACTTGCTATCATGCTACCCTAATCCCCAAGCTAATGATACAGGGTTGAAATTTCATTTTTGAAGTGAACTCATAGCTCGCTGCAAGTACATGGTGCCCAAGTTTTTTTCAGAGAAAAAGTTGGTTTTCCTTAAACCATGGCATCTCACTGACAAGTTCCTTTGCAGGCAATTTTTTCCCGTCTTGACCGCATCATCTAACACTGTCCCAAAGTTAAATAAGCTGCACTGGCAGTCCCTTCTGAACTCCTCTGCACTGGAATTTGCACAAATGACTTCCAAATTGTGATACAATATCCACTATTCCTCCGTAACCAGCTACTGCTGTGACCTGAAAGTAATGTACAATTGGAACTGTGATTGAGTTAATGATAACGAATAATGATAATTAAACGTTGTACTATCCTTCTTGCCAAAATGGCAATTCAACTTCAGTCTTTGTGTATATGGAATTTCTGGCTTTTTATATGAAAAGAGTAGAATTACTCTAGCAAAAAAATGCTGATCACACTTGTGAAAATAGAAAGTGTTTAGTATCAGCAAACTAAAGAAAAGTAGTCTCTTACCCCTGAAGGATGTACAGAAATGGAAAACAATGACTGAGGAGCGCATGGTATCTGTGAAATAATATCTCCATTCAGGTCAAAGCGACTAAGCAGTGGCTCCGCTCCAACCGCTAAAACCTAACAGCAAAATTAAAGCTCCTTAGGAAAAAAGGAACTGGAAATAACCAAAAAGCATTTGATGGAATTAGTTACTCCCACTAGAATGGTGGATAGAAGACTACAATCATCTAGATTGAACTTGAAAATTTCACAGGCACAAAAAGAGAGGGCAGCATATATGCTAAAGGGATACATTAAGCAAAGCAACATTATACTATATTTTGGGATGACAAAGAACATAAGTCAAAATAATTCAGACTTAAAATTTTTGGAAGAGTAGAGTTTGTTGAGATATAATATAATTAAGTAAATAGATAAATGCTCACCTTTAACTTTAGGATGAGATTGGTCACATACTTCAACATGGCATCAGAGCAGACAGAAGTTTTAGGGTTCGGGTCTCACCATCACCCACTATCAAAAAATATTTTCATGTGCTTGGCTCATGAAACAAAATCAAGCCCACGTGTGAAAAGAAGTTAGTAAGATGGAAGACCCAAAACTTATCTATAAGTGGCAGAGTGACTCTCATCCAATCAGTTCTTGATGCCCTTCCAACATCCATGATGTCCCTGTTCTCTATCACAACAGGGTCATCAAAGGTTGGATAGCATCAAGAGAAATTTTTTGCGGCATGGGAACAAAGAAAAGAAAGGTTACAACTTGGCCAAGTGGAAAACTATTATTTTAGGGAAAAGACATGGAGGCCTAGGAATCAAGAACTTGAAGATCCAAAGCAAAGCTCTCAGAATGAAATGATTATACAAGTTTACTAGTCAACACCAATTATTGTGGACAAAAGTCATAAAGCTAAACATGAACAAGAGGATAACTGGATGACTAAGGAGGTTACTACATCATATGGGGTTAGTTTATGGAGGTCTATTAGAGCATTATGGGGTGAGCTGAAAGCATAATCCAAGATCAAGGTTCTGGACGGGAGCCAACAAGCTTCTGGAAGAACAAATGGCATGACGATGGAAGACTGGATGCGGTCTTTCCACATATTTTTAACTTAGTTCTTCATGAGAAAAAGACGGTAGTGGATATGTGGACACATCAAGGTTGGAGCATCAATTTTATGCGGCAAATCAATGATTGGGAAGTACAAGGAGTGACTGATTTCTTTAGTACACTTGAACAGTTCACTGGGCTACAAGTAGGTGAAGATGTTTTATGGTGGCAAGGCAGTACCAAAGGATTGTTTAGGGTCAATGCAGCATATAAATTGATGAATTGATTCAACCAACAGGTATCCAATTGGCCTTAGAAACAAATCCGAAAATCTAAAGTCCCACATAAAGTAGCATGTTTTATGTGACTTTTAGCGAAAGAGGTTGCCCTTACTCTGGACAATTTGATAAATAGGGGGCTCCCTTTATGTTCAAGATGTTTTTTGTGCAAAGAAACAAGAGGGGCAGTCAACCATCTCTTCCTGCATTATCAATTTACAAGCCATATATGGAGCATCATCTTAAACCTCAAAGGCATATCTTGGACTATGCTAAGAAAGGTTTCCAAAGCTCTTACAAGTTGGGAGGAAACAAGTACACAGGAAAAAGACAAGAGTAGATGGAGAATGGTTCCAGCATGCACTAGGTGGACAATTTGGAAAATGTTTCAAGTGTATAGAAAACAATGTGCAGAATCAAGTTAAAACTTCATCTTGCTATAATGTTTTTGGTGTAATCAGATTTACTCTAATGACACCATCTCTATCATAGATGTTTTAGATTCAGTATAAATAGAGGCTAGTAGATGTTAGAGTTTCATGTAAATATAGTTACAGTACTACCTAAGTATTGTTTTGGTTTATTGATATAAAATACAGTTACCAATTTCAAAAAAGAAAATAGAGTTAGATCCCAAATAACTATCTTCCACTTCTCTTGTCAATTAACTGTTGTTGATCAACTCTCAATTTTCCCATCATCAATTTTACTTGTTTAGAAATTTAGCAAGTTATTTGTGGTTTATAACCATATCAATCAAAAGAATTAATTCTCTTAAATATTTTTTTTTTGTAATAACTGTGGTGTCCAGACCAGCTAGCGCACACCTCGACTAATTCCACGAGATACCTGCCGCCTCCCACCAGCAACAGGTACCAAGTAATTCTGTCCATCAAGGCTAGGACAGATGGGAAGAAATCACTTAGTATTTTTTTTTGTCTCTGCTAAGATTTGAACCTGAGACCTCATGGTTCTCCACCACTTCATTGACCACTAGGCCACACCCTTGGATGCAATTCTCTTGAATAGTATTAAGCCACAAATTATTTAAACATAGTTTGAACCAATCCTTGTGGATATGATACTTTTCTATACTATTTTTGACATAACACAAGCTTATTTTATAGTGTTTTATGCTCATCAAGCAGCACAAATAGTCTTCTCAACTTATCTCTTACCTATCATATACTCTTGTTACCATTCCCAAAAAAAAAAATATCATATACTCTTGTAACCATTCCCAAAAAAAACTATCATATACTTTTTGTACATATTTCCTATTTCACCGTCTTTCCACAATCATTCTAGTTGGGGTATTAGGCCGTGAGGCATACCTAACTTCACATGTTAATTTTCTTAATGCAGTTGTCATTACCTTCCACTTTGGTGTGTTTGGTATGGAAAAATGTTTCCCAATTTTGGTATTTCCTTTAGGAAAATAAATTCCTTAAAAATAAGGAAGTTGGAGTAAGGATAATAAGTTCCATGAGTGGCATTCCAAGTTTTGTATGCTTTCCAGCCCACAATGCCCCTATAACCTGCACCTCTTGACCACCCCACTCCCCTTCCACCCCCACCCACCCCTACCCCATAATGTTTTCCTAATTATGTATACATGCTCTTGAGGCTCTTGAGATAATATTTTTTTGCTTAATGACCATTCACTTATTTTTTATGTAAAATATTTTCCATTATACCACACACACTCTATGTATTTGTGTGTTTTTAAATTTCATGCTCCCGCTCCCTCCTTCTGTAGTTTATTCTTAAATGTTACAGTATTTGGTTTATATTGTTTTATGCCCACCATTGAATTATCAATTCCATGCAACTTTACTCTGTTCTTCACTCTTTCGCTTTACATCCAGAACTAGCTAGTGGTAATGGTTCCTGTTATAAATATTGTAGTCCTTACACGTGGCACTGCCACTTTTTGTAAGGATGAAATATATTAGCTCTACTTATCGTCATTCTTAAATGTTACACAAGAAGATAGGTGAGATCAAAATCATGAATAGTTTTGTTGGAGATATAAATTAAGTAAATAAAATATGTTGTCTTCTTCCCTTTTTTTTTGAAAAAAATAAAAAAATTAACAAAAGGAATGCTCTTTCTAACAGGTTAAACTTTTTGATGAGATGATCACATAACTTCAACATGATATCAAAGCTAGGCTCATCCCAATTCGTGATTTACCCCATGTTGGGCTCCGATATTATATTGTTCACGCTCCAATTGGCAGACCTAGGTGTGCGGGGGTGTTGAGTTTGCCCTACATTGGTTTTGGGATGAGGATTTGATCTCCTTATATTGTCTTGGGCTACAGGTCTCATAGTCACCTATTATTAAAAGGAAATTCCATGTGTTTGGCTCATGAAAAAGATTCAAGCACGCACATAGGTGGATGTGTCGGAGATATAAATTAAGTAAATAAAAATATGCTCTCTCTAACCACTTAAGCTTTTAGATGAGATGATCACACAACTTCAATAGAGTGTTTGATCTAACAAGACCTGTAGCACTGCTTGCAGACAACCAACGTAAAGAGAATCTAAGGAACCCATCAGAAAAAGGGGATTTGGAGAAAGGATAATTGTGTGTATTCTCTTTGAACAAACTCAGGAAACATCAATTTGATGCAAGTTAAAGAACTGACTTGATTGTCATCAAATAAGGCATCCTGGATAGCAGCACTTGTCATGATACTTGAAACACATTCACAAGCTGGAAGATTCCAAACAGATAAAGACCGGCCACTTCCACAAGCCTGTGAAGTCAAACAGAGTAGCAATAATTAATGTCCTTAATGTAGCAAAGTTTTACGCATGAAAAGTTGATGAAAACATTCATTTCTCTGATTTCGACCTCAAAAGTGTGAGGCAACAACAAACCAGGCAAAAGAAAATGAATAAAAGAAACACAACTTGAAACAAACCAGGAGATGAAATTGTAAATCTATGCACACCTGTATACACGTAAAGGCGCACATATTTTCATTCTGTTGATTGCATGGTCAGATGTAAAAAAATCATCAATAAGAATTCAGAACATCCAACTATTGATCAAGATGAAGAAATTGCTTTATTTTGAAGGGAAACAAACTTTTTCTGGAGAACAAGAACACTTAGGAGTCATTTGGTAGGCCGTACTAATTAGAATAGTCCTTGGATTAAAATTTAGTACAAGCCAATATATTGTTTGGTTACTCAATTCAATTTAATTATACCTAATACATGGATTACTTATACACCATAGGTTGATACCAAGGAAACAAAGGGATTACTAATACCTGTATTAACAATACAAGGATAAAACCCATAAATGACTAGACTACCCCTCAATTTCTTTTCCTAAATTTCTTTATATAAAAATTCAAGGATATAATTGTAAAGAATATTTTTGTATAGTTTAAAACCAAACACAATACATGGTACATCTAGTTTTTAACACAATTAACCAAACACTTGATAAAAAATAATCCCAACATTATAATCCTTGTATTAGCAATCCCTGCATTACTAATCCATGTATTACTAATCCTTGCATTACTTGTCTTCATACCAAACGACCCCTTAAATGCTAGAGATTATATGTGGAGAACAACTTCACTTGGAAATGCTAGAGTTTCAAATGAAAATCAATTGTTAATCGCTAAGCATTTCATTAACATATTTCATGCATTCATCTTAGAGGAAAGCATTGTTATGTGGATTCCAACAATGCAAAGTCCTTAAAATCTTCTACAGTGAAATAGGAAAACCCTTCATTGTCCTCCAATCGTACTAATTGGAAACAAAATATTTAGCTTTTCTGAATGGGATACAAGTACTTTGCAGAAGTTATGGAAGTACAACTATCGAAGGCTTATTAAGACCTTCTATAGTGAAATAGGAAAACCCTTCATTGTCCTCCAATCATACTAATTGGAAACAAAATATTTAGCTTTTCTGAATTGGAATAACAAGTACTTAGAAGTTATGGAAGTACAACTATCGAAGGCTTACAGTTTAATACCTCAGATGTAGCAATCAAGCAACACAGTACCTGGCTCGAGGATCTACATCTAAGGCATGGAGCTGCTACTTTAGTATGTAAAGTGTTTTCTTTTTTTTGGGGT
>JACEIK010002422.1:16709-39302 GCA_018107945.1 Datura stramonium
CACATCCATAGACAAGACTCTACTTAGCACGGCTTGCAGACTCCCTGGGACACAACCTGCTCTGATACCAAGTTTGTCACGCCCCGCCTTGGGGGGGGGGAGGCATGACTGGCACCTAGTGCCCTACTAGGACCTGAACTGCTAGACTGCTGAGCCTAAGCACTTCTGGTGCCTGGCTGGCTCAAGTTCATGGCCCAATCGGTGCAGGGGATAGCTCACTAAAGAGGTCCAAAAGTAATATATATAATAGTATAAACCTACGTTGGCGCGTAGTTCTGAGGCATAGAGTGATCGACCCTTAGCCTACTCGGTGCTAGAAACTACTCCAGAAAACATGCATATTCTCTACATCATTTTTCAATGAAGCTCAACATCATCAAATGACGAAGCTCAATAATCAAATACATCTCAAATATGAAATCATGCATATGAGAAGCTTGAACTCAAACCATACCACAAGGTGAAAGGTAATTAGGAGTCTTCGCTCCAAAACCATATGGTAAGCTTAATTCGAGAAATCGTAAATCATACTTGAGCATGTGGGCATTGCCCAATACTTTCTCATTCTTGAAAGTACTCAATTCATATTGAAAATATAATTATAAACATGGGTAGCTTGAAAATGTTCTTTTCATTATAACATCTCATCATAATCATACATTCATCACAAATCCCATCTTTCATGAACTTCTCATTAATGGGCTTTTAAATTCGTAGAACTTGAACATGATTTTAATTGAAAACATTATAAAACTTTCCCATGCTTCATAAATCAATGGTAGAAACATATTTAAATCATACCCAAGTAGAGAATTTAGAAAAATTCATGCATTGGGTTAAAACTCCATAGGTTATACATAGGAAACTCATGATTTAGAGAGGGGCTGGGCATGGGTGTGAATTGATTCACCTATTCATAACCCTACATACCTGATGGTAGCTGATTCTTACACTTCTTTGAATGCCCAAGATGAAATTGAAAAGAATTTGAAGAAGAACAATCTTGATCTCCCCCTCTAACCTTCTATCTTTGCATGCGTGAATGAATATGACCTAAAATGAAATTAGCCCTTTAAAAGTCATCATTTATAACTCAAAACGACGTAGTTTAGGCCTTAAGATCTTAGGAATAACGGAAAAGCCCTTACTAAATTCGCAGAAAATAACTGTCAGGTAGTCCCCACGAGGGACATAACGATTCGTCACCTTAGGCCACGACTCGTGGCATCATTCGTCATGTACACTGCTTAACAAGTCATCTAGGCTTGTCACGGGTGTCTTAACGATCCGTTACTGGTGACCACGACTCGTGGTCACCATCGTCGTGTACACTACCTCATCCTTGATTAAATTTTACCCTGCTGGTCACGACTCATCCCACAAATCATGGTGGCTGACCACGACTCATGGGGCCCTCTCATTAGGTACACTATCTTTCTCTTCCTCTTTTCTCAATCACCACTCCTCGTGACTGACATAACGAGTCATGGGACCTGACCACGACTCGCGGTCACGTCCGTGGGGATCCCATTTCCCAAATTTCAAGCTCATCACTTGGGCCTCCCCACGAGTTATATCACGACTCGTGGGATACTCTCACCGGTTACCTTATGACCCGTTCTGATACCTGATGTTAAATTTTAATTTTTCTCCGATTCAACTCCCCGATCTGATCTTTGGGCTTTCGGGGTATAACATTGCAGTTGTATTAGTTTTCAGTATTTCAGTTGGTCATTTCATGTCATCATAGTTCAGTCACTTGCTCCTTTATGCTTATTATATCTCTCACTTACTTAGTACATTCAAAGTACTGACGCATACCTTCTATGTTGTATTATATCATGATACAGGCGCAGGTTCTCAGTCCCAACATTGTTAGTAGTTTCCCTCAGACAATACCAGCAGCAGCATTTGGTGACTCCTCATCTTTCGAGGATGATATTTATTTTCAGTTAGTTACTTTTAGTTAGACTTTATAGTTAGCTGGGGGCTTGTCCCAACAACTCATCATTTAGTAGATGGCCTTTAGACATAGACTCAGATGTTCAGTATTATTTTTCAGATGTATGGACTTTTGTCAAATCATTTTTTCTTAAATGATCTATTTATTTAAAGCTTTCGCTTATGTTTACTCAGTTTACTAGTGTTATGATGGACCATGGGTTGACTTGGGGTTACTTGTGACTCCAAGTATCATGTCTCATCCAGGGTATAGAATCGAGTCATGACAAACTTGGTATTCGACCACTAGGTTTAGAGTATCCTAGGATATCTGAAACCCCCATCAAGTAGAGTCTTTTTCATGGGTATGAAGCGCGCCATACTTATGATGGGGAGGCTACAAGATGTTATTAGGAAAACTCCCTTTTTTCATGCTTCTTATCGTGCGATGAAGTTCAATTCCATAAATATTATCCTAACTCGTGCTCTATTTCGTTTTAAGTGAAACTATGCCTACAAGATGAGGAAACAGAAAAAGGGCTGGCAATGTTAACTGACCTGCTCCACCAGCTCCAGCAGCCCCTCAGGACGATCAAGTGTCCTCAGTAGAATTTAGAGCGGCAATCCAACTGCTGGCTCAGACAGTGACTAATCAAGTGAACCAGCAGGTGGTTCGAGTGAACACAAATAGATCCGCAGCAGCTGCTAGAGTTTGGGACTTCACCCGAATGAACCTCCATCCTTTCATGGATCCAAAACGAGAGAGGACCCACAGGAGTTTGTAGATGAAGTGCGGAAGATCACCCGGATTATGGGTGTTAGTTTCGCAGAGAGTACCGATTTGGCTGCCTACCAGTTGAAAGGGGTTGACACAGATTTGGTACGATCAGTGGAAGGAAGGGAGACCAGCAGGAGAAAAACCGCTAGAGTGGGAAGATTTCACCACAACATCTCTAGACAGATTCTTCCCCCAGGAGTTGAGGGAGGCTAAGGTCACTGAGTTCATGAACTTAAAACAGGGTAACAAGATCGTGGAGGAATATGCATTGGAGTTCATGCGGTTGTCAAGGTATGCTCCAGAGATGGTAGCCGAGCCAAGGGTTTGCATGCTTAAATTCATCAATGGGGTATGAAACTTGGTACTTAAGGAATGCAGGACTGCTATGCTTATAAAGGATATTCACCTCTCCAGCCTCATCGTTCATGACTAGCAAATTGAGGCAAAAAAGCTGAAAGATATGGAGCGGGAGAACAAGCAGGCTAGAACGGGTCAATCAGACTATGTCCACTATAATTCCACGACATCAACAATAGAGGACTCCAACAACCACCTCAGTCAGCTCCCCTACTTTCCGTTCCCGCAAGGATTGGAAGGATGGAGCATTTGGCTTTCAGTCCGAGAGTTACAATGCCAACAACCGTTATCCATCTTGCCCTAAGTGTGGCAAGAACCATTCAGGTGAATGCCTCCAGGGCAAAGAGGGTTGCTTTGGGTGTGGACAACTAGGTCACCGGCTAAGAGAGTGTCCGTTCGTAGGACAGGAGAAATCACAGTCTACCATTTCAGCAGCCCCAGCAGGTCGTCTAGCTCAGCAGGGTAACACTTCAGGTACGAATGGTGGTCAGTGCCAAAATTGCTTTTATGCTTTTTCCTCTTATTAGAATCAGGAGAGCTCACCTAACGTGGTCACGGGTATGTTACGTCTCTTTCATATAGATGTGTATGCCTTACTAGATCCAGGATCCACACTATTATTCGTGACTCCCTATGTAGCTTTCCAGTTTGAAATCAGTCCAGAAGTCCTCTCAGAACCAATCTCAGTCTCTACCCCAGTTGATGAGTCAGTTAGAGCCAGCCGGGTGTTTATAAACTGCCAGTCTCAGTTTTGAGTAAAGTTATTCCAGCTGATCTAGTAGAGTTATAAATGGTCTATTTCGACCTCAATCTTGGGATGGATTGGCTACACTCTGGTTATGCCGCAGTCGACTACAGAACTAGAGTCGTCAGATTTCAGTTTTCAAATGAGCCAGTTCTAGAGTGGATGGGTAGTAGTTTCACGCTTAAGGGTCAATTTATTTCCTACCTTAAGGCAAAGAAGCTCATTTTTAAAGGGTGCATCTATCACCTAGTTCGGGTTAAAGATTCTAGCTTCGAGACACCAACTATCCAATCAATTCCAATTGTTAGTGAATTCCCTAACGTGTTTTTCGAAGATCTTCCTGGAGTCCCTCCCGAGCGGGAAATAGACTTCAGTATAGACCTTCTTCCAGACACTCAGCCCATCTCCATTCCTCCTTACAGAATGGCTCCAACTGAGCTTAAGGAGTTGAAGAAGCAACTAAAAGACCTTCTTGATAAGGGTTTCATCAGGCCCAACATCTCTCCATGGGGTTCTCTAGTGTTGTTCGTGCGAAAGAAAGACGATACTCTCAAAATGTGTATTGACTACCGTCAACTGAACAAGGTTATAGTTAAGAACATGTATCCCCTACCCAGGATTGACAACTTGTTCGAACAACTTCAAAGAGCCAGTTGTTTTTCCAAGGTAGATCTCACGTCGAGGTATTATCATCTTAGAGTAAGAGAATGTGACATACCAAAAACAACCTTCAGAACTCGGTATGGTCACTATGAATTTGTGGTTATGTTCTTTTGACTAACTAATACCCCTATAGCATTCATGGACCCGATGAACAAGGTTTTCAAGTAGTATCTAGAAATGTTCGTCATTGTATTCATTGATGACATTCTGGTATACTCCAGAAATGAGGAAAAACAGGCTAACCATCTGAGGATAGTGCTACAAATACTCAGAGACCACCAGTTGTTCGCTAAATTAAGCAAATATGAATTCCGATTGAAGCCTGTGACTTTTCTTAGTCACGTGGTCTCATGTGAGGGTATTCAGGTAGATCTTCAAAAGATAGCAGTGGCGAAAGACTAGCCAAGACCTACTTCCCCAACCGATATTAGAATTTTTCTGGGTTTAGCCGAATATTATCGATGATTTGTAGAAAGATTTTCCTCTATTACGTCTCCTCTAACTAAGCTAACTCAAAAAATGTGAAGTTTTAGTGGTCAGATGCATGTGAGAAGGGTTTCCAGGAGTTGAAGACTCGACTCACTACTGCTCCAATTTTAACCTTACTAGAAGAAACAGATGGGTTCGTAATATATTGTGACGCTTTTAGAGTTGGACTCGGTTGCGTTCTGATGCAACGGGGTAAGGTGATACCTTACGCCTCCAGACAACTCAAGGTTCATGAAAAGAACTATCTGACTCATGATCTTAAATTGGCAGCGGTGGTGTTTTCTTTGAAGATATGGAGGCATTATCTTTATGGGTTTCACGTGGATGTTTTCACTGATCACAAGAGCCTTTAATATGTGTTCAGTCAGAAGGACTTGAATCTTCACCAGAGAAGGTGGTTGGAGCTACTGAAAGACTACGACATGAGTGTGCTATACCACCCGGGCAAGGCTAATGTGGTGGTTGATGCCCTAAGCAAAATGTACATGGGGAGCTTTGCTCATATTGAAGAGGGAAGAAAAGAACTAGCAAAAGCTATTCACGGGTTAGCCCGGTTGGGAGTGCAGTTGGTCGATTCAGCTGAGGGCAGAGTAGTAATGCAAAGTGGGTCACATTCCTCGTTAGTTTTTTAAGTTAAGTCAAGGCAAGATGAAGACCCCATACTCTTTCAGTTGAAAGAAGCAGTTCTCAGAAAAAAAGTGGAGGCTTTCTCCAAAGAGGGAGATAGTGTGCTTCATTACCAGGGCAGACTATGTGTACTGGATGTAGGTGACTTGAGATAATAGATATTGCCAGAAGCACATAGCTTCAAATATTCTATCCACCCAGGTGCCACTAAAATGTACCGTGACCTATGGGATACCGCCATCTCTGTCAAACTCATGTTTTTTATATAACTAAGTCAATCGATACTATAATGAATTACTAGTGGAACGACATGAAAAGAGACATTGCGGAATTTATAGATAAGTGCCCAAACGCCAGCAAGTTAAGGTGGAACATCAGATACCTGGGGGTATGACTCAGGATATTAGCATACCCACATGGAAGTGGGAAGAAGTGAATATGAACTTTAAGTTTACCTCGTACTCGCCAGCAGCATGACTCAATTTGGGTGATAGTGGATCGGATGAACAAGTCAGCACATTTCCTCCCAGTTAAAACTATAGATTCAGTTGAGGATTATGCTAGGTTGTACATCTGGGAGTTAGTCAGACTGCATGGGGTGCCCTTGTCTATTATTTCAGATAGAGGTATCCAGTTCACCTCGCATTTCTGGAAGTCATTTAGGAAAGGACTCGGTACTCAGGTCAAGCTCAACACAGCTTTTAACCCTCAGATAGATGGACAAGTTGAGCGGACTATTCAGACCTTAGAAAATATGCCGAGAGCTTGTGTGATTGATTTCAAGGGCAGTTGGGATGATCACTTGCCTCTCATCGAGTTTGCGTACAACAACAACTACCACTCCAATATTCAGATGGCCCTGTTTGAGGCATTATATGGTAGGAGGTGTAGGTCTCCTATAGGATGGTTTGAAGTTGGTGAAGCTACCTTGATAGGTCTAGACTTAGTCCATGAAGCTATGAAGAAAGTGCAACTTATTAGGAAAGGTTGAAAATAGCTCAAAGCTGATAGAAATCATATGCGGATGCGAAGAGGAGAGAGTTAGAATTTACTGTGGATGATTGGGTTTATTTGAAAATTTCACCCATGAAAGGGGTGATGAGGTTTGGAAAGAAAGAAAAACTCAATTCGAGGTATGTAGGACCTTACAGGATTTTGAGGCGAATTGGCAATGTGGCCTATGAGTTAGAATTACCTTCAGAGTTAGCATATATACACCGAGGCTTCCATGTGTCACTATTGAAGAAGTGCATTGGTGATACGAGCTCAATTATACCATTAGATAGTGTGGAAGTGAAAGATAGTCTCTCTTACAAAGAGGTCCCAATTCAGATCCCAGACTGCCAGGTCCGTAAGCTGAGGAACAAGGAAATCTCTTCAGTGAAAGTCTTGTGGAGGAACCAGCTAGTTGAGGGAGCCATATGGGTGGCAGAAGCAGACATGATGGCTAAATACCCTTATTTATTCACTTCCAGTTCAGCTTCAGCATCAGGTATTAAATTCCTCCTTAGTACTCTAGTTAGTTCCATTTTCAGTTCATCTGCCCCAGTTTCATTCATGTCTATGTACGTAAGTGTGATTTATAAGTTCAGTTCAGCCATGTAGTGCAGTCCCGGGTCAGTCACTTCGTCAGTTTCCAGCTTATATGGTTCAGTATTTGGTATGATGATTGCATTTCTCAGCTTTTCAGTATGATTTTCCACATTCGAGGACAAATGTTCTCAAGATGGAGATATTGTAATACCACGGAAGCCCTAAGATCATACCTGAGGATGAAATTGGAGAAAATAGGATTTTCTTCACCAGGTCACGGGATGAGTCATCTAGTGACCCGTGAGGTGCACCACTATTCGTTAAGTGACTCGTGGGGAGGAGGGTAGACTTGGTTGTAATTTTTGGTTTGGGGTTGACCATGGGTTAGACCAAGATTCGTGGTCAGGACCATGAGTCGTTAGGTCACTCATGGTCAGAGGTTGACTTAAAGTGGAAAAATTGGGCAATGATGGTCACGACTTGGTCACCATGAGTCGTTGGGTATACCACGAGTCATGGTGTCCCTCGTGGTGACCCGTGATGAAGAATTTATAGTGTTGGCAACGAGTGATGACCATGGGTCATAGTCAGTGGCAACGAATCATCCAGTCCCTCGTGGGGACTGCAGTGTGATTTTTTTGTGAAAATTTTAAGGGCTTTTCCATAATTTTCTAAACTCCTAGACTCTAAACTACATCATTTTGGGCATGTTTTCCAGAGAATTAAAGGGATAATCGACCAAATCCCTCTCACTTTCACTCAACTCTCGACCTTCCAATATCAAAAGTATGATTTAAGCAGACAGTTCTCCCAGAGAAAGCTAGGGCATTCGAATCTTCTTCTTAGATTCTCAAGAGTATTCTCTGGGATTTATACACCAGGTATGTGAGTATTTAACAAGGGGATTATTCTTCCCCTGTGCCCCCAAAACTCTCCTAAAATCTCCTATCAATTTTAGCCTTGAAGTTCACTGTTAAGGTTTAATTGTCAGTAATTATGTAATTCCCTCCTGCTATAATTCTCTTGTGTATTGAGGATTGCTGTTAGTGATAAATTTTGGGTCATTATCTCCCCACATGAATTATGATGATTTTAGCCCTAGTTCTTGAATGCAGTAATGTGGGTCTTGCATGTTGGTTACATATAAATGTTGCCTCACTCTATCAATGGTGAAATTCCCATATTATTATTATCGTATGAATTTTCAGTCAGTTGCATGATAGTACAATCTCAGTTAGAATGTTAGTACCTTCAGTAAATTTCAGAAATGTTAGTTGATCATCATATCAGACGGAGATACTGAGTTTACCTCCCAGTTTTGGAGATCATTTCAGAAGGGACTTGGTACTCAGGTCAAGCTTAGCATAGCATTTCACCTGCAAGCAAATGGTCAGGCAGACCATTCAAACTCTTGAGGATATGTTGAGGGCGTGTGTGATTGATTTCAAGGGTAGTTGGAATGATCATTTGCCTCTCATTGAGTTTTCATATAACAATAGTTACCATTCCAGCATTCAGATGGCTTTATTTGAGGCTCTTTATGGACGGAGATGTAGATCGCCAATTAGTTGATTTGAAGTAGGTGAAGCTACGTTGATAGGACCATATTCAGTCCATGAGGCTATGGAGAAAGTTCAGCTTATAAGAGAAAGGATGAGAACAGCTCAGAGTCGTCAAAAGTACTATTCGGATGTGAGGAAGAGAGAACTTGAGTTCGAGATTGATGATTGGGTGTTCCTGAAGGTATCTCCCATGAAGGGAGTGATGAGATTCGGGAAGAAAGGGAAACTCAGTCCCCGTTATGTTGGCCGTACTGGATTGTGAGACGTGTTGGCAAGGTGTCTTATGAGTTGGAGTTTCCCTCAGAATTGGCTTCAGTGCATCCAGTTATCCACGTATCCTTTTTGAAGAAGTGTATGGGTGATCCAACTTTGGTTGTTCCAATGGAGAGCGTAGGTTGAAGGATAGCCTTATCTATGAAAAAATTTCGGTTAAGACACTTGATCGTCAGGTTTGGAAGCTAAGAAACAAGGAAGTAGCTTTAGTAAAGGTTTTGTGGAGGAATTAGCATGTTGAGGGAGCTACTTGGGAAGCCGAAGCAGATATGATGGCTAAATACCCGCATCTATTCCCTTCCGGTTCAGTTCCAGTTTGAGGTACCAGTTTCCTCCTTAGTACTCTATTCAGTCTCACGTATATTTCATGTGTCCCAGTTTCTTCCGTGTTAATGTATGTATGTGTGATTCATGAATTCAGTTCAGTCATGTATTCCAGTCTGGAGTTAGTCACTCCGTCAGTTTTCAGCTTTAGATGTTTAGTATTTGAGATGTCAGTTCTATTTTCCCAACTTTCAGTATGTTCATTCACATTCGAGGACAAATGCTCCCAAGGGGGAGATATTGTAATACCCCAGAATTACCTAATACTAGACTCAAAATTTGAGAATGATATCAGCAGAAAAGTTGGGAAAAATATCACAGGACGACTCGTCGTACAAGTCGTGGGAAGTGACGATGAGTCATTGATAGTAGTCGTGGTAAGCTATTGGGTGTGAGGACCTGGACCGACGAGCCAATGCACGACTCATTGGTCACTATAACGGACCGTTGTTAGTGGTCGTTGGTCGTTGTTGGTGGACCTAGGTGGGATTGCACGAGTCGTGGTACAACTCGTGGTAGCGAGCAACGAGCCGTGGGTAGTACTCATGGAGAAGTGCAATGGCAGTCGTACAATGATAACTGATGATCCAATGACCTGTTGTCACCTGTAACAATTCATGGTTGGGACTCGTTGTGGGAATTCCAGAAGCTTAGTTCACGAGGGCAGTGGTGACGACGGGAGGAAGTAACAAATTGTTGTGTCTAGTAACGACCTATTCTGTCGAGTTGTTGTATCAGTACTTGAGAATTTAAGAAATGATGGAAGGAAGTAACGGATGGATACCACGAGTCGTGGTATCAAGGGACGACTCGTGGTATTAGTCGTGGTCACTAGCAGTGTTAAATTTCCATATTTTTCATTAAGGGTATTTTTGTAATTTCTAAGCTCTAAGGTCCTAAACTACGTCGTTTTAAGCTCAGTTAGAACGATTTTAAGAGTGTTAAACCTATCCTGAGCCTTACCATTCCATGCATTCAAGTTTAGAGTTCTTCCTTGGAGATCAAGCTTGAGAAATTCTTCAATTTTCTCCAATTCCCTTTTGGGCTTTCAAAGAGGAGTGTAAATTAGTTTTACCCAGGTATGTGAGGCTATGAATGAGAGTTTCTTTCACTCTCATGCTCAAAATTCTTCTCAATTTCATGAATTTAAATTCTAGATTCAAATTCATGATCTATTGGGGTTTATCCCTGATTTTGTGAAATTCTCTATGATTTGTCTATGGGTCAATTCCCTTCATGTATCAAATCATGTTTTAAGATCTATGGGCAGATTTTATATCTATTTTGATTGTTAATTCATAATTTTAAATTTTAATTAAATTATGCCCAATTATGTAAGTTTCTTTAAAGATTCCATTATGATGTTGATCTTCTTAAGCTCTAAATTATGATTTATGATTTATTGTATGATTTCTCTCGAGTACTCTTCATGGATTTATGAATATCAAGTATATGTATTTTCACAAGTATGCATATTCTTCATGATATATAAATTCATGACATTGGCTGACTCACGAGCCCTTACTCATGGCTAATCATGTATTTCAAGTATGATCAAGTATGTTATGTTTTAATTGGCCATGAACTTCATTAATGATTCACGATTACAATATGAGCATCATGTGCATGTTTTTGGGAGCAGTGTCTAGCACCGAGTAGATCCGGCATTCAGATAAACTCTATGGTCTCAGAACTACGTGCCACCGTAGGTATATATATACACTTTTGGATCCCCTTTGATATCACATCATGCACGTCCCTTGCCTTGCAAGCCTGGGATGGTCTTGACCACTTGGGCGAGATAGTGGGGTATCATGTAAGCTCTATCATGATGGTGTCGTTTAAGACGAGTCCTCCCATTGTTCCTCATAATTTATGCATGGATATGTTTATCTTACTTTGGCTCAAGTTATGTTTTATAAAGTTTCTCTTATGACTATAATTACGGCTGGATTATGAATGATTTGAAAACCTTGAGCCTTTATGTTTACATAATTGTGATATTTACTTTATGATCATGTTGTCCTACTCTTATGTATTTTTAACTTTCTATTTTTACTTACCTTTTATAGTCAGTACATTCCAAGTACCGACCACATACTCTATGTTGTATCGTTTCATGATACAGGTCCGATGGATCAGTTTCAGCTGCATCATTAGTCCTCCTTTCCTCTCAGTTGAAAGAAGGGGCGCTTCTGGTTCTGTCGGTTCTTGAAACAATTTTGTCTTCTCCATATTACTATATCTCTAGAGTCAATAATTTTATATGAGGAACTACTAAACTCAATCACTTGCTGCCGTTACTCTTCAGTTTTCTGTTGAAGTCTATCCTGCAGAGGTACTCAAATTGGATCAGTGATCGATTTTTAAGTTTCGTCGTAAGCCTAATTGAGACAACATGACCAATCTATCATAGCCAACTCGTTTGCTTCTACCAAGCTTGAGTCTTCAACCAAGAATCGTTGTTCACTTGCCAATTGCATCACCAACTGGTCAAGTGCTAAGCCTGTCAAGGTATCTGCCAGAAGCGAAAGTTTCCACCGAAAATGGCTTATACTTATAAAATAGAAAACTAAGGAAACTGCAGCACCGACTCCATCACCATCGCCATGTTCAAACCTTCAGAAGCCTTTTGACAAGCTTCAGACTAGTCAGCATTGGTGAGTACTCATCCTTCGAGGATATTCAGTTATCCATTGTTATGTTATTTCAGTTATAGAATCTTGTCGAGCTAGTTAGGGATTCTGTCTCATCAACTCATCAGTTATGTTAAAGGCTTTTCAGACAATATGTAGAAAATCAGCTTGTCACTGTTGCTTCGGTTTTAGATTGTTATGTATGCAAACTTCCGCTTAAGTATGTTTTATCATTTCAATTCCACTTGTTGTATGTTCTTAGCTACTATGTTCATGCCATGGGTCGACTTGGAACCTCTCGGGGTTCCTTGTCTCGTGTCTTTACGGGCCTATGTTCTGGTCGTGACATAAAGTTTCTTTCACTCATAGATATGAAAAGAGACAGTGTAGCCTTTGAAAATGATTTGAAAATAAGGATATGTGAATTGGAAAGATTGATAGCGTTCTGATAGGGGGAACCATGGATGAAACACATGGATGAAACAGGTTCATCATAGGAATCTCAATAGAATTAATTGGGGATGATTAATATTGCATGAGTATCTCTCAATGATTGACTAGAATAAATATTTTTAAAATGAAATATGCCTCAGTTGAAAATATTTTTCTCAGTCTTGTGGAATTATTTGTACGTCTTTATACCATGATAGTCACATTATCTCACTTAGTCTAATGATATTACCCATATTGTCTTAGTTGAATTATCTTGTATTGAGAAAATTTCAGATGATGAACATGAGTCATTAATCAATTCAGGTATATGCTCCATCTCTTGTAATTAATTGCATCTAAGTCATGTACCAAATCTAGTGACGTGTTTCATGAGTCTGTTTCTTATCAGATAAATCCAAAAGAAAGCCACCCCATCCTCATAATTGAGAAAGAATTTTAAACTACCAAAATTATTCACTGTGCAGTTTATATTTGATCTTGAAAACTGCATATTAATCACCATAGTCTCATCGTATTGTCCCAAAATACAACCAAAAAAATTGTCCAGCACGAACAAATATAAAAGCAAAGGTCTTCCCTGTTTCGGAGGAACTAAAATATGAGGTTTAGACAAATAATTCTTGATCTTGTCAAAGGCTTATTGACATTCAAATATTCATTCTATAGCAACATTCTTCTTCAGCAGTTTGAGTGGCTCACAGATGACTGCTGATTAAGTAATAAAATAACTAATGTAGTTGAGACGCCCAAAAAACTCATCACTTCTTTCTTATTTTTTGGCAGTGGGAGCTCTCAGACGACTTTGATCTTATATAGTGGGATCCAACTCAATACCCCGATAGCTGATGATGAATCCTAACAACTTCCCAGTAGGGACCCCAAAGGCACACTTCGCAAGATTCAATTTCAGATTATACTTTTGCAATCTATCAAAGAATTTTCGGAGGCCGGCTAAATGGTTTGAACTCTTCTTCGATTTGAAGATGACATCATCCAAAATTGTAAAGGTAAGGTACTAAGGCGTATCCCTTCGTTTATAGAGTTGTAACCTAAAATTGTTAGAGTTTTTAGTAGATATTTGAGATAAATCCTACAAAAATAGGTCGTAATTTTTTACTTTCTTAGTTAAGGAGTTTTTCACAGTAAAATTTCTTGTTTTGATTACATTCCATGCTTTACTTATTGTTAGGTGATAGTTAAAATAACACATGAAAAATATAAATAAATAAATAAAGCACCTCGATGAGAAGCGTTCCTACACATGTAAAAACAAGAGTTCTTCGTCGGCTAAAAATTCCATAACCCGACATGTTATGCAATTGAAGGTTAGATGTGCTTAGTCGTATATCACAAAGACTAAAATTAGAATTCATCAATAATTAAGTAACCAATAGTATTTGCACTATTATATACTGTCAAACCTCTCTACAGTGGCAACGTTTGTTTGGAATTTTATGGCTGCTATAGTGAGATGCTGTTATAAATACACAAATATGTAGTTTAATAATTTTGTGTACCAAGAAGAAGGAATGTATTTTTTTACTCATTTTAACCAAAAAAATAGAAAGAATATAAATGTAAAAAAAAAAAACCAAAGTCTTTCCTCATGGAGTCACAATCATAACAGGTGAATACTATTTTAATAGAATATTTTTTTAGATATTCGTACTTGAAATTATTATGTGCATGACATTAATGATGATTATCATAAATATTTTAAAATTTATTTTACACATATTATATTTCTTATAGAATATTATTGCACAATCTTGAGAATAACTATTATAGAGGGATAATTTTACAAAGAATTGTACCTCTGTGATGAATCCACTGCGGCATAGATAGAAATGTTGTTACTGAAGTAAATATAATATGAAAAATCAATTCTGGAGAAAATCAGGCAGTTATAATGAAATGTTATTATAACAAATTTGTGTACGAACAAAATACGAATCAAGCGGGAGTAAGAAAGGGTTTAGCTAATGGAGATATTAACTCTTAGGGAACGATGCGTAAACCATGTCAAACCAAGACCAATCAATATCGAGCGGAACGGATTAAGACTTCTCCTAGAATAGTTTCCGGTGCGAAATGAAATTAATAGGATATATATGAGTAATTCAAAGGAGAAATATAAATATTTGATAGGATTCGATTCCTTTTAGTAATAAACAAGAAACAAAACAAAACAAATATTCTATGTATCACTACGAATCAGAACTTAAAACAACAACAAAGAATGTTATAGGGATTCCCTATTCGAGAATCAAAACTTTTTCTCTTTAGAGAGGCGTTTTCTTCTCTTAGAAAGCGTTCAGCCTCTCAAGGGATTCCCATAACTCTCTTAACTCTCGACGATGTTGCATTTCCAATTGGGCTTGGTGCTTTTGTTTTAAAAAGCCCTGGAAATGCTCTGTCTGGATCTTTTTGAATGGATCTAATATTATTTGATATCAACTAAATCTCTTTTAGTCTTTTTTCCTATTAATGTTGAAGCTCCTCCCCGGCCTATAGGAATAGCATTAAGTAGTGCTAAAACTCCTTTTCTTTTTCCGGTTAGTCTTTTTCTAGATGGTTGAAGTATATTATGAAGAAAGATACAAATTTTTGTTTATGTTTGTTATTTATTTAAAAATAACTATACATGCACGGAAGCATGAGCGATTCTTTATTGCTAGTAATTGACATATCCTGTTAAAGATATTATTATCTTTCCATGATTAAATTCTGGTCTGCCTCCGGAGATGTCTTTTGATTAAAAACAAATAGTGCAGTAAAGTTTTCCTAATCTGTTTTTGGCACAATTAGATAAGGTGAATTAAATGCCATTTTGGGAGGGTTGGGGTGGGGAGTGTGGGGAATAAGATTTCCATTATGGGGAATAAGATTTCCATTAACAGCATGACAATAAGATAAAGTGCAAAATGGGGAACATTACACACGATAAAGTAAATCGACAATCAATTGGTAAGGTTGAAAAAAGCATAGTTAACTCCACATGACCCTTATGCTTTAGGTAAGTAATACAATCTTGTTAAGCTGTCAGCCAAAATATTATAATGCACATAGTTTTGGGGTAACAACATTAAAAAAAAAGAAAAAACAACTACCACTTTGTTGGTAACAGAGATAATTAACAAGCACTAGCCAAGAGCAATCAATAAGGTGAGTAAGGAAGGGGAAAAAAGTGGATGGAGTAACAATAGTTTAACAATAATACCATGATTAAAAAAAATGAAATAATTTAGTTCTCTTTTCTGACGATTAGAAATTCTCGTCGTCGACTTCCTTGTTGTAGAATTTGTTTTGTAATAGGAAATTCATAAGGCTTTCACGTTTTCCTTCCCTTTCCTGCTAGGATTAGAAATCCTGTATTTTACATGGTGTAGAAAAAAGTGCTTCGAATCATTATTATTTGATTCGAACCTGTACTAAAAAAGTCGAGGTATTTCTGGCAGTTAATTATGAGCAGCACTTCTTCTACCATAATGTAGAACCATGACATGATTAGAAGTTTCTGAAGGAAGCAATGGGATGATATTGTCAGCAGCATTAATAGTAGTAGTACTCCATATAAGATCTCTTACGTGTTGCAATGTCAAGAATGGCTGTAGTTGTTGGCCTCTACATGTTATCTCTATCTGGAGTTCACCAGAATTGTCAAATTATCCATTCCATGCAAAAGCCATCACCATTTTTACATGCACCAAACACCACCATTCAACTCTATTAGTGAAATTTAACAACCTTAAATTATACAAGTGCAAAACAAAATATGTAAATAAATTGATTAATTCTTTGCAATATTTTAATCCAACAATAGTAATTATGATTCATGATTAGAGTATACACGTGTGTAATTAAGTATTTGGGACAGATAGTTGGGCACATATATCTTTTGCTATATTTTAGGTTATTATGAAAAAAACTCCGTGAAGTACTAACGTGCAATGGTAAAAACAGGATTTTCATTAAAAAAAATTAAAATATAAAGAAGTAAATACATCAAAAATCAAAAGAATTCACATATGCTGTATAGTCTAATATTTCGATAAAAGGGATTCAAATAAATTCTTTCTAATATAACCTAGCTCCACCCATGTGAGCATCGATGTTACACCGGTTCAACATGGGAACTCCAAAGTAAATGAAAGATTTGTTTTGGTTTCTCACTCTCGATGCGATTAATTTAAATTTACATTATATAAAATTCTATTTTATTTAATTGTCAAATATCAAGTTTTAAATATTTACTTAAATGTGAAAAAATCCTATTCATTCACCTCAACCATTAGTGCTAAAACAAATGAAAGATCAATGTAGCACAGATTATAAATGCTTATTTTAGTCATGACAATCCACTTGACATGATGGACAACTTACGAAAGCAACCTACGAGATTAATGGAATTTTGCTAAAAATTTTGAATCCACTAATTAACTGCTCCTTATTAATGGAATTAATTGATAGTCTGAAATCTAAGTCAGATGCTTAATATGTTAGTATAACATATACTATTAAATTACACTAATAATTTTTTTTAAAAAAATATTATCAACGTATACACGTGTGAAATCAACATGCAACTTATAAATAAAGCAAGTGAGGACAGACCAAATGGGTCGGGCAACCCACCTATCCCCATGGTTGAAAACTACTACTAACTTTAATCATATTATAGGTCCACTTAGACTTTGCTTCTAATCCAGAATGATTATACCCTAGACTTCTTCAAATAAATAAATATATGTACTCCCTGATTATGATGTAAAGATTTCCCATATCTTATTATTTCATAAGAAAAAAAAGTTATATTTATTTTTAGAATTGACAAGGTAAATATTTGGGAAGGAAAAAAAAAGCAAAAAAGAAAGAGAAGGCGACGGGTCCAAAAAGTACGGCAAGGAATCGGTGTTAATATATATTGTTTATATTTTCACACCCCACCCCTATCCCATCGGAGGATCAATAATGTTTTTATTTATCTTAAGATATAACGCAAATCTTAATTTATCGATTAATGATGAAAGTACTCAAGCACTTAAATAGGCCTCACTAGTCAAGGAATCGGTTTTATCTCTATACTTTTTCATACTTCATTTATAGTTATCAAAATCAAAAAAATATTTCATTTGTTCTAATTTATAATACTCTTCTTTTTTTAGTCTGTTCGAAATTAAACGATATCTTTCTAAATTTAATATTTCGTCCGTTTCAATTTATATGAAAGTGTTTGATTGGACAGAAAATTTAAGAAATAAAAAAAGAGTTTTAAAACTTCTGGTCTAAAATAAAATATGATTCCAGTCCAAAATATTTATGATTATTTATATGATTTCATATAAATTTTATGAGATTTTAAAACACAAATAATTATTTAAAATTATTAATATTATTAATTTTTTTAATTTTTTTATCTTTTTTGATTTTTTTAATATTTTTAATTTATTTCATATAAATTAAGATAAAAAATAATAATTTAACTTTAAAACATTTATGCTTGTGCTTAATAAATTAATTTATAATGTCGCCCAAATATGTTTATTATTATTATGCTCATAAATATCTATTATTATTATGCATATATCTTAAATTAACATCATCACATGGAGTACCTAATTCTACAAAAGGAAAGAAAGAAAAGAAACTCTACTTGACTTGTACATATCCCTTTATTGTCATATTTTCATGCACGTCTTATTCACGTTGCTTTTCTCTCTATTGTCAATTCTTCTAAAGAGAATAAACTTAGAATTTCTTTTTTATATAAGAAAAAAGAACATAAAAATGTGAAATGAAGGTCAATATTCCTTCATGAATCATGATGTAACTCTCTCCCACTTTTTAAATTTTAAGCATAATGAGACTTGATTTCATTATTTTAAAAAAATTAATTTTATCCATCCTAATTAACCGGAACTAAATATTTATTAATTGACACTATTATTCCTTTGTCTTAATCTGTCGGCTATTAATATAATTATTTATTATTATTTAACTAATATTCTCTTCTAATTTTGTCTCTTTTGAACCATTCATGATGATTCTTCCATAGACTTAATAGCTCATGCATTGCTTTCCTCCGACGTGTTCTTTCTTGTATTTTACTATTATTTTCTTTAGGGTTTCTTTTTAAAATGGACAAAAAGTTTCTTTTTTTTGATTCTATCAAAGTGCAGCACTTAGAGGAAGAAAAGAAAGGGATCAAATATTAATTATCCATGAGAAAATAAGAGGGATTTTGGGTCCTACAATCCCCATGGGGGAGTTGAGTTGAAACGAACGAAAGCATGACGAAACTCATACTCATATATAGAGTCATCATTATAACTCGTAACGGCAAATTAAGGCCATGCAAATGTTTAGCGTGTTAGGGCTCAACGTGCACCCATCCCCCACCTCCATCATCACATGCCAATCTGATTCTTTTTCTTGTAAATTAAGACGCGTGATCATATATTTTACTTTTTAGGTGATAGTGAGACTCAAACTCAAAATCTCTGTTTGATTTGATATCATGTCCAAGTGTCTAATCTGATCTAAAAGCCTTAGGGGTCATTTGGTAGTCGGTTTGGAGGTAAGTTATATATACAAGTATTATATCTTGCATAAGTAATGTCATGTTTGGTAGCTGGTTAGAACTGCGGTAGCGAAACTAGAAATTTTGCTAAGAGAGTTCAAACCTTTAGTATATATCATACACAATATTATTTTCTATGTGCATAATATAATCTTTTGACAAAGGGTATTTGAGTGACCACCCTTAAGTCAATGTAGCTACACCACTGGTTAGGAGTTAAGTTATTCATGTATAAATTCAACATAATGTTTGGTTTGCAATTTAGAAACCCACATAGTTGATACATATATAAGTTATAGGGAAATCTATGTATTATTTTATGTAGGATCAAAGGTGGAATAACTAATATATAAATAACTAAACCCTGTATAAAATAATTCATAGATTTTCTCATAACTAATCCCTGCATTACTAATACCTGCATACTCTAACCAGCTATCAAACGATTCCTAAAATGCTAAAAGAGAATACACTTTTAAATACTTAGTTATGTTATGTAGACTTTTTTTTATTTCATGGGTTAAATGCGCATAAATTATGATAATATTTGATTGCAATATTTAATTTAAATCTAAGACGTTTATCTACTCTAATACTATATTCACATATCGACATGTCTACCTTATCTAAAAGTTTAAATTTTTTGAAAATTCATACTTCTATTTATCTTATTATATCTCAACATCCAAAACCGCTCAAAGATGATAAATTTGAGCATGTTCACTTTTTCTTTTTCCCTTGTTAAAAGTCAATGCACTATTCCACATTTGCCTCAACAAATATCATTATTAAGCACAAGTTAGACTGTGGAAAAAGGGAAAGAAAAGTAACCTACCGATCTTGATTTTGAAGGCTATATCTTTTGCTTTCTCATATATTGATCATTGCTTAAGATTATTATCTTAATATCTATATGCTTCTCCCATATATTTTGGCTAATGATTGAATGAAACACACACACATATATAAAAACATAAAAATATTATAGGGGCTGGTATGAAAAGAAGACACTAATCCAAAGAAAAAATGTAACGTTGTCTCCTTCCTAAGATAGTAAGCTTTTTAGAAATCTGTCTTTCTATGTGAATTTTTAAAAATCCTATGGTCCGTTTATGTGAGTTATATGGTAGATCTGATTCATAATTTGTTCATATGATCCTGTTGAGGATATAATTAAATAAATAAAGTATGTGCATTCTTTTGTAATAATTTATGTTTTTAAATAAGATGATTATACACTTCAACATGATATTGAAACAGATAAATATCCTTGTGTTTGAGTCTCACCACCACCACCTTTAATCAAAAAAAATTTTCACGTGCTTGACTCATAAAATAAGAATCAAATTAGCACATAAGAAGACGTGTTTAGAATATAACTAAGTGAATAACAATATGCTCCCTCTAATAATTTAAACTTTCAGATGATATAATCACACACTTAAAAGATCCTAAAAACTTTGATGTAACTCATACGTATGATTAAGGCATGCAAATTTAAGGGGAGAAGAGAGAGAATTATGCAAATTAAGGAATTAAGAGAGAGAAAAATATTATATATGGTATGAACTATCATTGATATCATATTCCCTACCACTTAAAAACTTTAATCATTTGTCACTTAGTTGCCATGACATGTTAGAGGGTTCTTTTCCTTATTATTATTTTTTTTTTAAGTTTGAGTAACATAAGACATGATAACCAAAAACTCTAAGTCAACTTGGGTAGGACATAACAAGAAAGGCCAAATAATAACATTAAGACGGCAAATGATATATAAATATATGTAGCCGTTCGTGAATATTAAGAAGCAACATTATTAAACAAGTACCAAAAAAAAAAAAACATTCTACGAAGCACGCCACAGCTACATATATAATTTGAATGCTTACAAATAAATATATATGCAGCGATTAACATGTAGAAATTAATATAAATATTAAATAACTCATCTCTTATTAATTAATGTTAGGTCAATAACTTAGATTTGAAAATTATTTTCGTTTGAGTTTATCGTTTTAGATAGAGATTGTTGTTGATACATATAGGTGCTTTATTTGTGCTAAAAAAAAGGTATATTTATATGAGTTGAAGTTACCTAAAAAATATTATGTCATTAAGTCACTTTTACATGTTTTAGTAGATAAATTATCTTATTTTTTCAAGATTATAAATTTCATAAAAATACTTTTGTTTAGATACAACAACAACGACCCAGGGTAATCTAGAATGTATGCAGACCTTATCTCCATTAGAGGTAGAAAGATTGTTTCTGATGAACCTCGGCTTAAAAAAAACCAATCCCAAAAAGAAGCCGCAGTGAAAAGAAAATGTATAGATATCATTTGGATTATTCGATAGTGTATATAACTTAAAAGATATCATTTGATTGACGTGATAGTGTATATAACTCAAATTCTATTTGCTTTCAAGATCGTAAATCTTATATTTTAAGAAGACTTATGTTTAAATATAAAAAATGCCATTAATGATTTGACTGATTATGTAACTTAAACTCTAATATATTTTTTTTACGATATGTTATCATGTAGTGAAAGGAAAGAAAAATAAAACCATGTGGCTTCGAATTAGTCGGGGTACAAGGGTTGACCTCTTAGATACATATAATGAGTCCTAACAAATAGTATGTATATGGAATGTTTAAGAAATTAGAATAATGTTTATATATCATACATCCTAACAACCTAACATTAATCTATACAAAGTCGTATATTTTAGTATTTCTTTTTTTTAAAAAAACATTAATACAAGTTAATATTATCTCTGTTAGGTGAGGAAAAAATATTTTAATTTATTCTGTAGAAGCAACTTAGAAAAGAGAATTTTCAGCTAATTATTTAATTAACATTTGATATGTATAATATATATATTGATTCTCAAGCATAGCTGGTTCTTACCAGATATTATTATCAATCATTAATATGGAATGAATCTTAAGGATTCTAACATCAAAATAATTTTTTTTTTTTTAAATTGAAGAGGAACAACTAAATGATTGACTATTTCTTTGGTCTACATGCATGCAAATCACTTGACATTCTTATAATAAGTAATTAAAAAAAAAAAGAAGTTAGTCTTGAGGGCAAGTAACGTAACAAACTTTCCCATAACAAATTGGTTTCCAATGAAATTATAGATGTTATAATTTGGAACCTAATTTAAATTTTTTAAATTTATTTTAAAAACATTGCTTATCATTATCAGGAAAAAATAGAAGAAAATAAGTAAGTGTAAAGGAGGAAAAATGCATATTTATAATATAATACATGAAGCAAAAAATAAATTCCTCATTAATAGCTAAATTTTAATTTTTAAATTAGAATTTTAGTATTTTCTTCACTAAGGGGAAGAAAAAGAAGAGGTTTCCAATGACTTTTGAAAGCTTTGCTCGATCGACTTGTTTGGTATAATTAGGAAAAAAAGGTTTCATCTAAATAGAACTCTAATGCGCTAGACATCTATATCCAAAAACGATTCCCTTCTTTTTAATTTATGTATTTTAGTTTGATTAAATATGGAGTTTTAAAAATAAAAAATATTAATTTTGAATATTATAACTTTAAATTAAAAATATGTGTAATCTAACAAAATATTTTTTTGAATATTATCGT
>JACEIK010002422.1:66960-84895 GCA_018107945.1 Datura stramonium
ACAGAATAGGTGGCTATAGGCCCAGTCGACCGGAGGCTATATTTACAGTCGTTATATAGCCCGTCGATTCGTGGAATCTGAGATAGAGCAAACCAGGCACCAGATGTGCTTAGGCTCGCCAGTTTAGCAGTCCAGATCCTAATAGGGCACCAGGTGCCAGTCATACCCCCCAAGGCGGGGCGTGACACAAGTAGATCCTCAAAAGATAGCAGTGGTGAAAGACTAGCCCAAACCTACCTTCCCAATCTAAATAAGAAGTTTCTTAGGTCTAGCCTGTTATTACCGACATTTTGTGGAAGGTTTTTCCTCTGTTGCATCTCCTCTTACTAAGTTGACTCGAAAACAGGTGAAATTTCAGTGGTCAGATGCGTGTGACAAGAGTTTCCAGGAGTTGATAACTCGACTCGCTACTGCTTCAGTTTTGAACTTACCAGAAGGAACAGATGGGTTTGTAGTGTATTGCAACACTTCCACAGTTGGACTTGGTTGTGTTCTGATGCATCGAGGTAAGGTGATAGTCTACGTCTCCATATAGGCTCAAGGTTCATGAAAAGAACTATCCAACTCATGACCTGGAGTTGGCAGTGGTGGAGTTTACATTGAAAATATGGAGGCGCTACCTGTACGGGGCTCACATGGATGTTTTCACCAATCACAAGAGCCTTCAGTATGTGTTCACTTAAAAAGATCTAACTCTTCGTTAGAGAAGGTGGTTGGAGCTACTGAAGGACTATGACATAAGCGTACTGTATCACCCGGGAAAAGCCAAAGTGGTGCCTGATGCCCTAAGCAGAGTGTATATGGGGAGCGTGGCTCATGTTGAAGAAGGCAAAAGGGAAATGGCAAAGGATATCCACAGATTAGCTCGGTTGGGAGTACAGTTGGTTGATACAACTGAGGGCAGAGTAGTGGTGCAGAGTGGATCAAATTTCTCGTTAGTAGTGGAAGTTAAGTCAAGGTAGGATGAAGATCCCATACTTCTTAAACTGAAGAAGGCGGTTCTCTGAAAGGAAGTGGAGACTTTCTCCCAAGGGGGAGATTGTGTACTCCGTTATTAAGGTAGGTAGTGTGTACCAGGTGTGGGTGATTTGAGACAGCGGATACTGGCTGAGGCACATAGTTTGAGATATTCCATCCACCCAGGTGCTACTAAGATGTACCATGATTTACGGGATATTTATTGGTGGAACAGCATGAAGAGAGACATTGCAGAATTTGTATCTAAGTGCCCGAACAACCAATAGATCAAAGTAGAGCACCAGAGACCGGGAGATACGACTCAGGATATCAACATACCCACATGGAAGTGGAAAGAGGTAAATATGAATTTTATTATAGGTCTACCTCGGAGTCATTGACAACATGATTTAATCTAGGTGGCAGTAGACCGGATAACTAAGTCAACACACTTCCTCCCAGTTAAAAACTACAAACTCAGCTGAGGATTATGTCAAGCTTTATATCCGGGAGTTGGTCAGATTACATGGGGTGCCCTTATCCATTATCTCATATAGAGGTACCTAGTTCACCTCTCATTTTTGGAAGCCTTTTCAGGAGGGACTTGGTACCCGGGTCAAGCTCAGCATAGCTTTTCATCCGCAGAAAGATGGACAAGATGAGTGGACTATTCAGATATGTTAAGAGCGTGCGTGATCAATTTCAAGGGCAGTTGGTATGATCACTTGACTCTCATTGAGTTTGTGTACAACAACAACTACCAATCCAGTATCCAGATGGCCCCGTTTGAGGAATTATATGGTAGGAGGTGTAGATTCCCTATCGGGTGGTTTGAGATCGGAGAAGCTACTCTAATTGGGCCATACTCAGTCTATGAAGCTATGTAGAAAGTACAACTCATCGGAGAAAGATTGGAAACAGCTCAGAGCCGTCAGAAATCTTATGCCGATGTGAGGAGAAGAGAATTAGAGTTTTCAGTGGATGACTGCGTCTATCTAAATATTTCACCCATAAAAGGGGTGATGAGATTTGGGAAGAATGGAAAACTCAGTCCGAGATATGTGGGACACTATAGAATTTTGAGGCAAATTGGCAAAGTAGCTTATGAGCTGGAATTACCTTCAGAATTATCATCTGTGCACCCAGTGTTCCATGTGTCACTATTGAAGAAGTGCATCGATGATCCGACTTCAGTTGTGCGACTAGATAGTGTGCGAGTGAAAGAGAGTCTCTCTTACGAAGAGGTCCCAATTCAGATCCTTGACCGTCAGGTTCATAAGCTGAGGAACAAAGAAATAGCTTCACTTAAAGTCTTGTGGAGGAATTAACATGTTGAAAGAGCTACGTAGGAAGTCTAAGCAGATATAATGGTTAGATACCCACATTTATTTTCTTCCAGCTCAGTTTCAGTTTAAGGTATCAATTTTCTCCCTAAAACTCTATTCAGTTTCATGTTGCCCAGTTTCTTTCATGTCAATGTGCGTAACTGTGACACATGAATTCAGTTCAGTTCGGAGATAGTCATTCCGTTAGTTTTCAACTTTCGTGATTAGTATTTGAGTATATTCATTGCAATTTTCTACTTTTATGTGTTTTTTCCAATATTCGACGACGAATTTCTCAAAGAGGAGATATTGTAATGCCCCGAAAATCCTAAGATCAACCCGG
Source organism: Datura stramonium (assembly GCA_018107945.1). Lineage (NCBI taxonomy): Eukaryota > Viridiplantae > Streptophyta > Magnoliopsida > Solanales > Solanaceae > Datura > Datura stramonium. Next base: position 69,586 of record JACEIK010002422.1, read on the forward strand.
GAGTTGAAATGAATAAAATAAAATTTTCTACACCAGGTCACAGGACAAGTCATCCAGTGACCCATGGGGTGCACCACGAGCCGTTGAGTGACTCATGGGGAGGAGTTTGGATTTGGATGAGATTTTGGAGTTTGAGGCTGACCAAGGGTGGGACCACGAGTCGTGGTCACCACCACGAGTTGTCAAGTGGTCTGTGGTCAAGTATCGGATGAGAGATGAAGAATTTGGCAGTGTGGGTGACGACTTGGTCACCACGAGTCTTTAGGTACACCACGAGTCGTGGTGTCCCTCAGAAGGCAAAGTCCAGTGTATGTGACGGAAGGTGACAACAAGTCATGGACAGGGACGATGGGTCGTCCAGTCCCTTGTTGGGACTGGCAGTATGTTTTTCCCTGCGAATTTATTAAGGGTTTTTCCGTAATTTATAAGTTTCTAAGGCCTAAACTACGTCGTTTTAAGCTCAAAATAGAATGTTTTAAGAGGGGTAAGTTCATTCTAGACTTATTCATCTCCATGCATGCAACCTAGAGCCTTCCTTGAAGATAAAGTTTGAGAGATTTCACCAAATTCTCTCCAATTCCCTTTGGATTTTTAAGTAGGTGCGTGAATTCAGTTTACCTAGGTATGTAAGACTATGATATTGAGAGTTCCTTTCACTCTCATGTTCAAAACTCTTCTCAATTTTCATGGATTTCAATTCTAGATTCAAGTTTCATGATCTATGGGGTTTATTCCAATTCCTGTGAAATTCTCTATGATCTATCGGTGGGTCAATCCCTTTCACGTATTAAATCATGTTTGATGATCTATGAGCAGATTTTATGACTATTTGAATATAAATTTATAGATTTGAATTTAAATCCAATTATACCCCAATTATGTATGTTCTTATTAAAAGCCAAGTTATGATTTCATCATAATCTTGATCTAAATTAGCCCAATTATGATTTATTCCTTATGATATGATTTTTCTCAAGTACTTATCGTGGATTTATGAAATAACAAGTATATACCAAGTATATACATGTTTTACATATATGCATGAATCTCATGATCTATGGACTTATGATTATGGCCGACTCACGGGCCTTATTACATAGCTAGTTCACATTTTCAAGCATGCTTATGATTATTATGATTTAAACTAGCCCATGAATCTCATGTATCTTTTCCCTACTATAATATGAGCACTATATATGTTTTGGGAGTAGTATTTAACACTGAGTAGATTCGGGGTCCATGCATACCCCGTGTTTCAAAATTACGTGCCAACGTAGCCATGATGGGACCTCCCTTGAGACTATTACTTTTTTGCCCATATAGGCCTTTCATGAGTGATATCACACCTCTTTCATGGTTCTACCATTGTCAAGAATACCCTCCCGGCTAGGGGTTTACAGGTCTAGCTCCATATATGCTCATGTGGGGTATGTCGGTTATAAGAATCTCCATTTGTTCCTCATGATTTATGCATGGTTATGTTTATGTTACTTTGTCTCAAGTCATGTTTAATGAAGCTTTTCTCCTTTTATTATGATCATGACTGATTTATGAATGTTTTGAAACCTTGAGCCCTTATGTTATATTATGATATTTACGTTATGATCATGTTATCCTACTCTTGTGAACTCTTATGTATTTTAACTATCCAATTATACTTACCTTGCATAATTAGTACATTTCAAGTACTGACTGCATACTCTATGTTGTATCGTTTCATGATACAGGTCTGAGGGATCAGTATCAGCCGTAGCAATAGCCTCTACTTCCCTCTCTGACCTGTCCAGCCGGTGTTGGTGAGTCCTCATCCTACGAGGAAGTTCGGTCATTTATAGTTTATTATGTTTCTTTCAGTTTCAGACATTTTCTAGCTAGTTGGGGGTGCTGTCCCATCAGCTCATTAGTTATGTTAGGGGCTTTTCAGACATTATATAGAGATCAACTTGTCGTTGTTGATTCAATTTTAGCTTGATACTTATGTATGAAGACTTCTGTTATGCTAATTATGTTGATCTTCTGTTTTATTATGTTGAGCTAGATGTTATGTTTATGCCATGGGTCAACTTGGAGTCTCTCGGGGTTCTTTGTCTCGTGTCTCGATCTGGTCCTATGTTCGAGTCATGACATGTAGGGAGTCAGATGTCGTAGAAGTCGGTTTAGACTCACATTTGCTAACTTATGTAGGAAACACTAGTAACCTGATGGAATATAGCCAGCCAGTGGCTTGGGGTAGCGGTAGGTAAGATCCTTATCCTGATTTTTGGTTGTAGTTGTGTTTTACTCCTTGTTATGATGTTGAGTCATGTTGTTTGGAGTTGTCTGTAGTATACTCCAAAGTTCTATTCATTGTGTGAGCTCAATCATGTTGTGATAGTACTTAGAATAGATTCGTGTGTATTGTTTAACATTTCAGGATGAATATTTCTAAGGGAGAAATGATGTAACACCCCATGCATTTAGATCGACTTCGTTGATAGGTTTCAAATGTATGAGCCTAGTTTTGTGGCTATATGTTGTACATTGAGGGAAGGTCTGGAGTTGAGTACGTAAACAAAATGTCAATTGAATGAACATAGCAAGGAAAAGACAGGCTAGAGTTCCTGTCATGATGTAGTAGTGTTTTGTCGCGATAAATCATACGACATGCCCATCTTTCTCCGTGATGGGCTGCGAGAAGCACCCATTCTTTGGGCAGAGTCATATGTGTGTGTTGATGGTCTGTTTTCTCAGTCCAAATATTTCATAGACACTTGAGGCGGTGGAAACTTTCCCCAGACTCATTTCTTTCTATTTCTGAGTGATTTTAAACTTAGAATTGCGAATGAAACTTGAATTGGATGTCAGGAAGTTGAATTCTTCGCTAGATCATGTTGTAGCAGTGTTGTAAAGCCTTATTGGTGGTTGTATCATGTCTTACATCTTGGTAATCCCTTCCTCCTCTTGATTTCTATCTTGTTATCCTAGAAGTGAATTTGTTGTGGGTCGTTAGATCCTTGATTTGAAGTTTCTATCGATTAATCCATAGAAATCTTATTGATAAAGTTTCATCGATATTGTCATCTTTTTTCTTCTTTATAGCTGCAATTTTTGAAAGTATTGAAGGCTGCTCTTAGGTGATATATTGTTTCTCATGGGAGTGGATATTTGTCTTAGCTCTGATTCACTAGATTCGAGGTATGTTAAGGCTTTCATTTTCTCTTTTTGACATGACTATTGCTGAAATTGAATTTTCATTGTCGTTGTGCGAATCTACTGTTTTGGTGGTTGATAATCTAATTGAATATGTGTAATTTTTTGAGTTGATAGGTTGAGGTCTTTCCCTCATCTATTGAGGCCATGAACCTGGGTAATAATTTGATTTATTATTAGTTTGAAATAGAGTGTCAGCATAATCATGGTTTGTCAATAGATTAGTGTCGATGGTTGTATGGTTAAGTTATTATGGTGGTGGTTGTTGTACTTGTACTGAGGATGTGGGTTGGTTGTGTGATTGGAGATATTAGTGTATGTATTGGATGGATTTGTAGAGGTTCGGAGTCCGCGGTGCGACGGTCTTGTCACTAGACTTTTATCCGTAAATGATAATCGTCTTACTGATGAGTTTGTTGTTTGTTGGAGCTGGGGACGTTGTTAACTAGTTGTGTAGTTAGGATTGAGTGTTGATATGTGACTGATCTCTTAGTGGTGTCTAGGCTTGATGGTTGCAATGAATCTTTTACTATAGTTACGGTGGTAATCATGTTGGCCCTATCGATAGGATTGTGATGGTCATAGTGACGTTAGTGGTGGCTTGATTGTGGATCTTGATTTGGATAGCGTTGACTATGTATATACGTTAGCTTATAGGTTGTTAATAAGGTTGGAGACCGATAGCCAATTTTTGGCAGTTAGTACTTGTGTAATATGTATAATTATTGATTATGTATCCTGAGGCTTATATGGTGTTTTGTGAGGCTCGGTGAGACTTGTCAGTTTGTGACGGTTTTCATCTAGGTTGAGCCTGTGATTTGAGAGGACCTGCAAATCCGCGACTATTTTTAACAAGGTTGTACTTCTGAGCCATGATGCCTAAAAATCCGTGACAATTTTCTTAAACAAGTGTTAAAGGGTGGTCAACATCAAATGAAAAAGAAGAGGTGATCAAAATAGAGAATATGAAGGAGAGGGAGGGAATAAAGAAAATATGGTTTGGAAGGCCGTGATTGTGAATTGATATACATGTTGTATTATTTGCTCATATTGTTGTTTGTATGATAGCTGTGGACACTAGATATCAATTGGTGATAGCTGGGGTCGTTGAGGGGCATAAAGATGAATCAAGTTAGACGGTTGGATGGATCCTACGTGGTGTAGGTGGTGACAGGTGAGTCGTATCGACTAGGTGTCGTCTAATTGTCTGGTTGTTTGTTTTTTTGTTGTTTTAGACTTGCTAGGCTTATGGGGGTCAGGTAGGTTCTATTTGTTACGTTTGATTTTCTAAATATGTTTCTATTGAGATCTCCTGGACTTCCTATGATATCCTGCATATTTGTTGATTTATAGTCTGAATCTTATTAATGTTTCCGCCTTATACGCTCGATATATTTTTATTCTGACGCCTTAGTTAGGAGAGTTGCTATCATGATCCGAATATACGCCCGGATCTATATACGGAACCTAGAACAATAAATGGCTCCAATTTGACCCATGGCATGAACATGACAACTAAAGCTCAATGTAATAAATGCGGAGGTCTAACATTTGAAATAACGGAAGTATGAAAATGCAATAACATCTGAACAACAGAATACATAACATCGATCCGAAGTTGAATACATACTATGTCTGCTAAGCCTCCACAATATGATGACTTGATGGGACAAGACCCCAACTAACTCACAAATAAACTGAAACTGAACATACTCATGATAAACTGATGAGAAGGTCCTCGAAGGATGAGGACTCACCAATAAGCTGAGAAAAGGCTAACTCTGAGTATCTGCCTAGCGGCAGGACTGAACCTGAATGTCCGAGCCTGTATCATGAAACGATATATTATAGAGTATGCGGTCAGTATTTGGAATGTACGAGTATGCATGGTAAGTAAAATCACTAAGTAAGAAAAACTAAAATCATGCATATCATTAAAAATTTCAACATAAGATGCTGAGAGTAAGACTTGCATGTTATTATCTGAAAACATGATTAAACATGACTGAATATTATAATTGATTTGAATGACCCAAAGCTGAAACTGATAATCATAAGTAAAACTGAACACAAACCTGTTGAAAATATGATATCATGACTGATGAATATGCATAAGTCAAATCATGAGGAACAATGGGAGATTCGTCATATAACCAACATTACCACGATAGAGCTTATGTGGTCCCGACTATTACACTCAAGTGGGAAGAGCCGTCCAAACCCTTTCTAGGACTAAGGGTGTTATCATGATATTGATATCAAGCTTAAGGCCCCTCGGGGGCAGGGAAGGCTCACAAAGAAGGTCCCAAAGAATCTGAACATACCTACATTAGCACATAGTTCTGAGGCATAGAGTTGACTGAATCCTTAGCCTATTCGGTGCTAGACACTACTCCAAAAGATCTACATATGATCTCCATCATTTTTCAATGAAGCTGAACCATCATCTTGTGACAAAGCTGAATCATAATAGTACATGCATAATCTGAAAACATATCATGAGGAGTCTCGGCTCAAACCATATCACAAGATGAAAAGTGTGAGTCTAGACTCAAAAACCATGTGGTAAGCTAATAACATGAAATTGAAGTAAATCATGAAACATACTTGGTTATATGGGCCTGCCCAAACTTATACATGCTTTGAAATAGACTTGATAGTCAAAATCATGAATACAAACATGGGTAATTCGAAATCATACTTTCATCATAGATATTTCATCATACTTGATAACATAGATCATAATCTCAACTCTTCATGAACTTTCATAATTGTGAATCATAATTGTAAAACTTTGAAAACATAAATTTGTAATTGAAATTATTATAAAACATATCCATGAATCTTAAAACCACATTAGAAACATGTGGATTTACCCATGATAGGTACTTAGAGAATTTCACAATTTAGATTAAAACCCCATAGATTCATCAACCTTAAATTTCATGAATTTAGAAGGGGATTTGGGCATGGAAGTGAAAGAATGCTCCCATTCATAACCCTACATACCTGGATAAATCTGATCTTGCACTCTTCCTTGAAAGCCCAAAGGAATTAGAGAAGGAATTGGAGAGTTCTAAGCTTGCTCTTCCTTAGGAATACTCTAGTTTGCATGCATGGAGAGGAAACAAGTTAGAATAGGTTTAACCCCCTTAAAACTCCCCTAATCGGAGCTTAAAATGACGTAGTTTAGGGCTTAGGAGCTTAGAAATTACGAGAACAACTTACTAAAACGTAGGAAAAATACACATTGCCAGTCATAACGGGCCTTACCACGAGTCGTACCATGAAGTAACGACTCGTGGTCGCCACTTGTGATCACCATTGGTCACCTGGCAAGCTTCCTGGATTCTCACCGTGGCTTCATCCCATGACTCGTGGTTTCCTACTGCGAGTCATAACATCATTCGTGACTTCACCTCCCCTATGACCCTGACCACGTGTCGTACCCACATACCACAACTCATGGTGTGACTCGTAGTCTAGACACCTAGACTCCAGCTCTTCTTCACGACTCCTCCTACGATCCGTTACTTGGTCTCACAACTCGTACCATGAGTCATTCTGGTGCAAAATTGCTGATTTTCCTATTTTCTTTGGTTTAGCTCTAGTATCTAATCTTAGGGACTTTCAGGGTGTTACAATATCTCCCCCTTGAGAACATCCATCCTTTAATGTGAAGGAACATACTGAAAAGTAGGGAAAAAATTTCATCCCAAATACTGAACATCTAAGGTTGAAAACTAACGGAATGACTGTCTCCGAACTAAAATACATGATTGAACTAAATTCATGAATCATACATACATGCACTAACATGAAAAAAGCTAGAACAAATGAATTGAACATGAAACTGAATAGAGTACTAAGGAGGAAACTGATACCACATGCTAGAACTAAACCGAAAGGAAAGAGATGTGGGTATTTAGCCATCATATCTTCTTCGGCTTCCCATGTAGCTCCCTCAACATTCTAATTTCTCCACAAAACCTTTTCCGAAGCTACTTCTCTGTTCCTTAGATTCCACACCTGACGATGAAGTATCTCAACTGGAACCTCTTCATAGCTAAGGCTATCCTTCATACCTACGCTCTCCAATGGAACAACCAAAGTCGAATCACCCATGCACTTTTTCAAGAGCAACATATGGAAAATTAGATGTACTGAGGATAATTCTGAGGACAACTCCAACTAATAAGCCATCTTGGCAACATATATCATAATCCTATACGGGATAACATAGCGGGGACTAAGTTTCCCCTTCTTTCCGAATCTCATCACTCCCTTCAAGGGAGATACTTTCAGAAACACCCAATCATCAACTTCAAACTCAAGTTCTCTCCTCCTCATATCAGCATAGAACTTTTGTCGACTCTGAGCTATTTTCAACCTTTCCCTTATAAGCTCGACTTTTTCCATAGCCTCATGAACTGAATCTGGTGCTATCAATGTAGATTCACCGACTTTGAACCAACTGATAGGCAATCTACACCGCCCATAAAGAGCCTTAAATGGAGCCATCTGAATGCTGTAGTGGTAGTTGTTGTTATATTCAAATTCAATGAGAGGTAGATGATCATCCAAACTATCTTTAAAATCAATCACACAGGCTCTCAGCATATCCTCAAGAATCTGAATGGTCTGTTCAGCCTGACTATCTATCTGTGGGTGAAAAGTTATTCTAAGCTTGACCTGAGTACAGAGTCCCTTCTGAAACGATCTCCAAAATTAGGAGGTAAACTAAGTACCTCTATCTGATATGATGGAAAGAGGCACTCCATGCAACCGAACTAACTTCTGAATATATAATTTAGCATAATCCTCTACTGAATTGTACTTTCGAATGGTAGGAAATGAGCTTCTTTGGTCAACCTATCCACAATAACCCATATGGAGTCATACTGTCGATGAGTATGAGGCAACCCTGTAATGAAGTCCATATTGATTTCCTCTAACTTCTAAGTATGGATACAAATGTCTTGAAGCATACCTCCAGGTCTTTGATGCTCAACTTTCACTTGTTGACAATTCGAATACTTAGCCACAAACTCTGCTATGTCCTTCTTCATGCCATTCCACCAATAGACTTTCCGTAGGTCTCGGTACATCTTGGTGGCACCTGGATGTATAGAATATCTAGAACCATGAGCCTCATGCAACATCTGGTCCCTCAAATCATCAACATCCCGAACACACAAATGACCTTGATATCATAATACACCATCTCCCCCTTGGGAGAAAACCTCCACCTTTTGATTCTGAACTGCCTCTTTTAACTTTATCAAAATAGGATCCTCATCTTTCCGAGCCTTGACTTCAGTCACAAAGGAAGACTCTGATCCATTCTGAACAATAACACCACCATCTACCGAGTCAACAAGGTGAACTCCTAGTTGTGCAAGTCGTGCACCTCCTTCACCAACTCTTTCCTCCCCTCAGCTACATGGGACACACTCTCCATAGAATGCCTTCTAAGAGCGTAATCCACTACATTAGCCTTTCCTGGATGATAAAGGACACTCATATTATAATCTTTAAGAAGCTCCAACCACCTTCTTTGACATAGATTTAGATCCTTTTGGGTAAACACGTACTGTAGGCTTTTTTGATCTGTAAACACATCCACATGGACCCCGTACAGATAGCGTCTTCAATTCTTCAAGGAAAATACTACTGCTACCAACTCGAGGTCATGAGTCGGATAGTTCTTTTCATGGAATTTCAGCTGCTATAAGCATAGGCTATAACCTTATCATGCTACAATAATACACAACCAAGACCGATCCTCGAGGCGTCACAATATACCACACACCCATCGGCACCTCAGGTAGAGTCAACACTGGCGCTGAGGTGAGTCGGGTCTTTAACTCTTAGAAGCTCTACTCACAGGTCTCTAACCATTGATACTTCACTTTCTTCTGGGTCAACTTAGTCAGCGGTGCTGAAATGGATGAAAACCCTTCCACAAACCTCCGGTAGTAACTAGTTAAGCCCAAAAACTCCTGATATCTGAAGGACTAACTGGTCTAGGCTAATTCTTCACCGTTTCTATCTTTTGAGATTCCACCTGTACACTCTCACTTGACACCACATGACCCAAAAATGCCACTGAGTTCAACCAAAACTCACATTTTCTGAACTTAGCATATAACTGACGATCATTCAGAGTCTATAGCACCACCCTCAGATGAGCGATATGCTCCTCCTCGCAGCATATAACCTGTTCTAATGCCGACCACCACCTATACTAGTGGAGGCACCCTGCTAAGCTGAGCGTGCTGGTGGGGCTACTGAACTAGTGGTTGGGTCTCGGCCTCTACTGTCACACCCCAACTCGAGGAAGCGTGACTGGCACCTAGTGCCACCCTTGATAGGAGCATACATGATGCCCAAATATAAAACAAAGGCAAGAATTGATGAGGTTTAGCATAAAATAACATACTAACAGTAGTAATCAAGAAAACATGGGAAGTAGGTATTATGCTACTAGGGTCGTTAAGATCACATACAACCAAAAGGCATACACAAGGACTCATATGACCTACTACGATATTTAAAACCCAACAAGTACGGTCTATGAGCCTCTAAAGAGTTTAATAAGTTTATACTGATCGGAACAAGGCCCTGACCTACCCAATATGTACACATAATCACAAAATGGTATCTCCGAACAAGCTGGAGCTTACCACACCTGTCTGGAACTCAACTCAACCTCGGGAACCTCGATCAACCTAACGTTAAGGACCTGCAGGCATGAATGCAGCGTCCAACTAGGGCGTCAGTACACAACATACCGAATATGAGAGGCGATTATAACACAAGAGTTTAGAGATAATAGACAACTGATAGAACATAGAGCGACAACCTCAAAAAAATATAACCTAGAAATTCACATACCTGGGACATATAGGAAGCTCCAAACAACAATAAAACACCACCAAGCAATACAAAGATAACACAAGTGAAATATATCATCAATCAGGCACTGCCGGACCATCTCTCGACTGTGTAATTAGAAAGATCAATCCATCTGGGAGAACCAACGTAATCCCAGGAAGGCTTAGACATTTCGGACCACTCTTGAATCATTTCTTGATTTGACACTACGGAGGACATCATTCTCAACCCCGTAGGTTGATCAACCCTTGGGCTCAACCCCTCAGCCGGAAACACTCTCGTGCATTGGGTATCCACGAGCTCCAAGTCCTCAATTAGAACATACAACCATAATCACTAACATTCAAAATCAATTTTCACAAGTAAGGACCCTAAACAGCCCCTAATCGACTCACAATGGCGTCAAGCAACACAAACTAATTCTAAGGGTTGTTCGACTCGACGACGTGCCCACTGGCACACGAGTCTAACCCAACCTTGTGACAACATTAACCCACAACACCACACAACCAGTATCTCAATCAAGGTTACACCTATCACAAATTCAAGGCTTCATCAGATAGCCCACACGCACGACAGTAACACTAACACAAGTCTACGGAAATCATGCCGAAAAAAGGGAACAAAGGCCTACACATACCTTGGACGTCAATGAACCCAAGATATCCAAACCTCCACTCCCAAAGTACACCAAGATACTATATAAAAGCAGCAAACAAACCACCAACATACTTCTAGAAGATCCAACAAGAGAAACAACACAAAAGAAAGTTTACCGGCTAGTTCTTCATGAATTCGGCGGTAGAAAATCTAAAATAACATTCTACCAAGATCAACAACTCCTTAAGCATCCTAATAATACTAATAACCAACAAAGAACAAGAACTTACAAACCAGAAACACGAAGCAGCCACCAAACTGCCGAAAAAATAATTCAACGACGCGATCTACTCGAAGAATCCAACCCCCCGATACCAAAATCACTTGAACTTATGAATTCTAGCTCCAAAACCCAAAGAAACCCATGGAGAGGACTTGAGAGAGGTTTCATACAAAATATTTTGCTGGAAAATGAATTTTGATGACCAACAACCGACCAAAGGGGATTAAATAATCCCCCACTGCCGTAGTTATTTTTGATGTGTCTGCTTGCTCAGTCTCACTAAAACGCGAATATCTCTCTACTCCGAAGTCGGATTGCTGAAGACGCATATCCTTTAATTAGGTCATACACCCCCTAACTCCTTATAGATTGGGATAAAAGACTCTATACATTTGACCTAAATTTCAAGAAATCTCAAGAAGGAAATTTTGCGATAACTTTTGCTGAATTTCATTTTACAACTTGATCGACGTACAATCTTAAATACGATCATAGAGTGACTCAAATACCCAATAAAACTTTCTTCACAGCCTATTAAGTACTCTTAATCCTATCTCCAAGTAGAAATTTATTTCTTAATCTATACGGGGTATTAAATCCTTCCCCCCTTAGAAACATTCGACCTTGGATGTTGGACAACACACACAATTCATGCCTGGGAATTTGAAATGACACAACTAACCTACGAACTTATAGAACAAAGGGTTTGACACAAACAATACCAATAATACCATATATATACCTGACGTGCTGCTTGCTGGAGGCTCTATTACCCACTGGCTATCCAATGCGAAGATACATGGATGAGGATAACCATAATTTGGCATGGCAGGTTCGCCTCTACCTTGCCCTCGGTCCAATTGTTCCCCTGGTCCACTTGGCCCTGCTGGTGCAGACGACCCTACCACAGACCCGGTCAGTTGTGCTTTTACCACTCTGTCCTTGAAGAGGACAATCCATGAACTTATGACCCTCACCACCACAAGTAAAACATATAATCGACTCCCTTCTACACCTACATGCGTGCCTCCTACCGCATACTCTGCAAAATGGTATTGCTGACCCTCTAGACTATCGCTATCCTGCCTCCACTGGGGTACCATGACTAGGTTCTGTACCTGATACTACTGGTGTCAAATATCTAGATGGCTCCCCTTGATATCGTGGCTTAGATCCACCCCATGATCCACTCTAGAAGTCTGCAGGCCTCATTCTCTTTTGTTGCTCCGTCTCAGCTCGCTCCCATTCTAGCCGCTTTAAATTGTCATCCTCCAAACTCTGTGCCAACGCCTGTATACGTGCTATGCTTGCACCCGCCTGCATAGAAGCAACCCTGCAATGCTGCACATACTCTGGAAGCAATCCATTTACATACTGAAGTATCCTAGAATGCATGGTGCTAACAAAAGAAGGAGAATATCGGGCCAATGAATCAAACTTAAGTCCATACTCCCACACGCTCATATTTCCCTGCTCCAAGAGTAAAAACCAATCTTCCCTATCATCCTGAACTTCTAATGGTAGATACTGGTCTAGAAATGCGTCAACAAAATTAGTCCACATGACCAGAGGTGCATCTCGACCCCTCGAGCGCTCCCAACCTTCATACCACAACACCGCTACCTGGCACAATCTAAATGCCCCCAACTCTGCAGCCTCAATAGAAGTGGCATGCATAACTCAGAAGATGCGATACAACTGATCCGCGAAGTCCTGTGGGTCCTCATTTACCTGTGTCCCAGAGAACTCTAGGGGATTCAAAGCTATGAACTCTCGATTCCTTGAACTCCCAGCACGTTCTCCAAACCCTGCACCTGGTTGTGCCCCAACCTCTTGCTGTCCTGCTACTACTCTGGACATCAATTGTACTGCAACCCTCAACTCCTGATCTGTCAAAATTGGGGGAGGTGCTACACCTCTCGGGACCTGTTAAGCCCTCGGAACATCTCTAGCTGGGGATACTGATTCTGGTGGTGGAGTGATGGCTCATCCTGGGCCTCAGATGGGTCTATCTCGATAGGGTGTACCCTGCTGGTACCCTCACCTGCTGTAATATCTAGCCATTGTTCGGCCACTGTTCTCTGAGTTACAGGCATCCCTGCATAATTTAACAAACGTAAGACTAGACCCGACTCCTAGAACTTCAGAATTAGTGCACCATTTGATTAAAAAAGAAGAGTAACCATCCTAAATGCCCTGTAGCCTCTTGTCTATAAGTACACTGCGAACACACACATAAATAAGACTCTACTACACCCGACTCATAGACTTCCTAGGACATGAACTGCTTTGATACCAAGTCTGTCACACCCCAACCCAAGGAAGCGTGACTAGCACTTGGTGCCACCCCTGATAGGAGCATACATGATGCCAAAATATTAAAAGAGGCCAGAACTAATGAGGTTTAGCATAAAATAACATACTGACAATAGTAATCAAGAAAACGTGGTAAGTAGGTATTATGCTACTAGTGTCGTCAAGACCACATACAACCAAAAGGCATACACAAGGACCCACACGACCTACTACAATATTTACAACCCAACAGGTACCTTCTATGATCCTCTAAAGAGTTTAACAAGTTTATAGTGATTGAAAAAGGGCCCCGACCTACCTAATATGTACACAAAATGACAAAAAGGTATCTCCGAACAAGCTGGAGCTTACCACACCTATATGGAACTCAACTCAACATCGGGAACCTCGATCAACCTGACGGTTAGGGCCTGTAGGCTTGAATGCAGTGTCGGACTAGGGCGTCAGTACACAATGTATCGAAAATGAGAGGCGACTATAAGCCAAGAGTTTAGAGATAATAGACAACTGACAGAACATAGAGCGATAACCTCAAAAAAGTATAACCTAGCAATCCACATACCCAATACATATAGGAAGCTCCAAACAATAATATAACACCACCAATCAATACAAAGATAACACAAGTGAAATATATCATTAATCAGGCACTGTCGGACCATCTCTCGGTTGTGTAGTTAGAAAGATCAATCCATCTGGGAGAACCAACGGAATTCCAGGAAGGCTCAGACATGTTGGACCACTCTCGAATCATGCCTTTATTTGACACTATGGAGGATATCATCCTCAACCCCGTAGGTCGATCAACCCTTGGGCTCAACCCCTCAGCCGGAAACACTCTCGTGCATTGGGTATCCACAAGCCCCAAGGCATCAATTAGAAAATATAACCATAATCACAAACCTTCACAATCAATTTTCAAAAGTAAGGACACTAAAATGCCCCTAATCAGCTCACAATGGTGTCAAGCGACACAAACTAATTCTAAGGGTTGCTCGACTCGACGACGTGCCCACTGGCACACGAGTCTAACCCAACCTTGTGAAAACATTAACCCACAACACCAAACAACCAGTAGCTCAACCAAGGGTGCACCTATCACGAATTCAAAGCTTCATGAGACAGCCCACACACGCGACAGTAACACTAACATAAGTCTACGGAAATCATGCCGAAAAAGGGAACAAACGGCCTACATATACCTTGGACGTCGATGAACCCAAGCTAGCTGAACCTCCACTCCCCAAGTGCACCAATATACTGTCTAAAAGTAGCGAACAAACCACCAACACACTGCTAGAAGATCCAACAAGAGAAACAACACAAAAGAAAGTTTACCGACTAGTTCTTCATGAATTCGGCGGTAGGAAATCTAAAATAACATTCTACCAAGATCAATAACTCCTTAAGCATCCTAAGAATACTAAGAACCAACAAAGAACAAGAACTTACCAACCAGAAACATGAAGCATCCACCAAACTGCCGGAAACACAATTCAACGATGTGATTACTCGAAGAGTCCAACCCCCCGACACCAAATCAGTTGAACTTATGACTTATAGCTCCAAAACCCAAAGAAAACCATGGAGAGGACTTGAGTTAGGTTTCATACGAAATATTTTGTTGGAAAATGAATTTTGATGACCAACAACCGACCAAATTAAATCAAGATTTTCAAACAACTAAGGTAAGTGTTCCCCATGGGTTCATAACTACTTCAGGTATACACATGTGATTAGGCCCAATGCCTTACCTGTAGAACTGATAACTAGGGTTCATCCAAACCAGTTCTATAGAACTGATAACTAGGGTTCATCCAAATGACTGGTTCGTCTCTATTGGATGACTATACTCAATCACCGGGTCAAATCTCATGAGCGATTTCGAACTAACAGTTATCAATATGTTTAAAATTTAACTGTTCTGTGACCACAGCTCAAGTTAATACAATGATCATAAAGACCAAGGCTTTATTGTAATTCTCTTTTTCTAATCTCTACTTCTCTAGATTGAAGCAGGTAAAG
>JACEIK010002422.1:93828-115021 GCA_018107945.1 Datura stramonium
CCCAAATGTCATTCTCAGGCTTAAAGAAGTTAACTCTCTTAATCAAGATTTAAAAAAAATTTGGCA
This sequence comes from Datura stramonium, assembly GCA_018107945.1. Lineage (NCBI taxonomy): Eukaryota > Viridiplantae > Streptophyta > Magnoliopsida > Solanales > Solanaceae > Datura > Datura stramonium. The sequence goes on from JACEIK010002422.1 coordinate 93,895, forward strand.
GAGTCTCCTCTGTAATATGGACTATACAGAAACCTGAAACGCAGAAAAGTCCAATATAGGCACCTCGCGGGATGTTATAAAAACCATTACACAATAAAAAGGATAGCTAAGCAACAGTACTGATAGCACAAGTAGTAAAATAATAACTGAATAATAACATTACCTTAACTGCATAATCTAAATCAATCCTGGAATAAGTGAGGATATCTAGACCTCATATCATCCTCATCTTCCCAAGTCATCTCTTCTTTATTCCTGTTCCTCCATAGTACTTTAGGCGAAAACTTTTGTTCACAATCTCCAAACCTGTCGATCTAATATAGCCACTGGAATTTCTTCGTAGGCTAACTCCTCAGCAACCTGAACGTCCTCAACTGGCACAACTCGAGATGGGTCCCCTATACACTTCCGTAGCATTGACACATGAAAGACCGGGTGAACAGATTCTAACTCTGGAGGTAAGTCTAGCTCGTATGCTACCTGGCCTATCCTCCGGAGGATCTGATATGGGCCAATGACGCCCTTCATGGGCAAAACCTTCAGAAATACCCAGTCATTAACATTGAATTCCAGATCTGTACGTCACACATCAGAGTAGGACTTTTGACGACTCTGAGCTGTTAACAAGAGTTCTATGATGAGTTTGACCTTCTCTTCTGATAGGTGAATCATGTCAGGTCCTACTAATTCTGACTCCCCTACTTCAAACCACCTGATAGAGGATCTGCATTTCCTCCCATATAAGGCCTCATAAGGCGCCATTTGGATTGCCGAATGATAATTGTTGTTGTAAGAAAATTCAATAAGAGGTAAATGCTTATTCCAACTGCCCCTGAAGTCTAACACACATGCCCGCAACATATCCTCAAGGATTTGAATTGTACGTCCTGCCTGCCCATCTGTCTAAGGATGGAATGTTGTACTCAAGTTAACCTGTGTTCCCAAGACTTTCTCAAACGACTGCCAGAATCTAGCTGTGAATTGTGCCTCCCTGTCAGAAATGATAGAAGTCAGGACACCATGTAATCGAACTATTTCTCTGATATACAATTTAGCATAGTCCTCAGCTGAGAAGGTGGTCCTGATTGGCAGAAAATGAGCTGACTTCATTAATCTGTCAACAATTACCCAGATAGAATCAAATCTACGCCTAGTACGGGATAACCCTGTCACAAAATCCATGTTGATTACTTCACATTTCCACATAGGTACCTCTCTTATGTCAATCCGCTGGGTTTTTTTATGTTCATCTTTTACTTGCCGATAGTTAGGGCATCGTGCTACAAACTATGCTACACCCTTTTTCATTTCCGGCCACTAGTAAATCTCTTTTATGTCATGATACATCTTTGTTGAACCTGGGTGAAAAGAATAATGGGAATAATTTACCTCTTCCATGATCTTCTGGTGAATTCCTTCCATATCGGGAACGCAGAGGCGACCCCTACATTGCAAGACCTCATTTTCTGTCAATTCAAACGCCGCTAACCCACCTTGTTGAACCTTATCTCTGAGTTGTACCAGGTTAGGATCTTCATACTGCTGCTCTTTTACCTCTACAACCAGGGATGATACTACGGTATTCTGAATCACTGCCCCACTGTCTCCCAAGTCTACTATTCGGACGGCTAAGCTGGCTAACTGGTGCAAGTCTCGGTCCATCTCCCGCTGTTTGGGATTCAAATGTGCTAAACTACCCATTGATCTACGACTGAGGATATATGCTACGATATTAACCTTCCCTGGATGATATAAAATATTTACGTCGTAGTCCTTCAATAACTCTAACCAGCGACGCTACCGTAGATTCAACTCTTTCTGTGTAAAGATGTACTGGAGGCTCTTATGATCAGTAAAAATGTCCATGTGCACCCCATACAGGTAATATCTCTAGATTTTTAAGGCGTGAACTACTTCCGCCAACTCCGGGTCGTGAGTGAGGTAGTTCTTTTCATGTTTCCTCAGCTGCCTTGAAGAATAAGCAATTACCTTACCATATAGCATCAGAACACACCCTAACCCAACGCCTGAAGCATCACAATACACTGCATAACCCTCTGAACCTTCTGGAAAAGCTAGTACTGGCGCTGATGTCAATCTGTTTTTCAACTCCTGAAAACTCTGTTCACATGCTTTAGTGCAGTGAAATTTAGCTGCCTTCTGAGTTAACTTGGTCAAAGGCGCTGATAGAGTAGAAAATCCCTCTATAAATCTTCTGTAATACCCAGCTAACCCCAGGAAACTATGTACCTCGGTTGGAGTTGTAGTCCTAGTTATGTCTTTACTGCCTCGATCTTCTGTGAATCTACCTGAATACCAGCATCTAACACAATATGGCTCAAAAAGGCCACAGAATTCAGCCAAAACTCACATTTAAATTTTTTTGCATATAACTAGCGATCCCTAAGAATCTGGAGCACTGTTCACAAATGATCTCGGTGTTCTGCTTCTGAACGGGAATACACCAAAATGTCATCAATGAATACTATCACAAACAAGTCTAGATATGACCAGAAGATACTGTTCATCAAATTCATGAACGTTGCTGGGGCATTCATCAACCTGAAGGACATAACCAGGAATTCAAAGTGACCATACCTGGTCCTAAAAGTTGTCTTTGGAATATCTCTCTCCTAGACCCGCACCTGGTGATATCGGACTTAAGTCGATCTTAGAGAAATACTTCGCCCCTTTGTAGATGATTAAACAAGTCATAAATCCTGGGAAGCGGGTATTTATTCTTGATGGTAACCTTATTTAACTGCCGGTAATCTATACACATGCGGAGAGAGCCATCTTTCTTTCTTACAAACAAAACCGGTGCACCCCACAGTGATGTACTCGGGCTGATGAAGCTCTTATCCAGTAGATCTTTCAACTGTGCTTTCAATTCTTTGAGCTCAGCAGGAGCCATTCGGTATGGAGGGGTGAATATAGGCTGAGTACCTGGTAATAGGTCGATAGATAAATCGATTTTCCGTTCTAGGGGAATACCAGGAAGTTCATCTGGGAACACATATAAAAATTTATTGACTACTAGAATGGACTAAAGAGTTGGGAATTCTGCTTGGACATCCTGAACCCTGACAATATGATATACACAACCCTTTGCTATCAACTTCTTTGCCCGAAGATAAGATATGAACCTACCTTTTGATGTAGCTGCACTGCTCTTCCACTCTCGCACTAACTCCCCTTGAAAGTGGAATCGGACTGTCTTGGTCCAACATTCTACAATGGCATAACATGGCGCTAGACAATCCATACCCATAATTGCATCAAAATCAATCATTTATAGTTCCACTAAATCTACTAAAGTCTGGCGACCCACAACCTCTACCGTGCAACCCCGGTAGATGATCTTGGGAATATTTACATGCCTAAATATTATTTTATACCCATGTTTTACCCATTTTATACCTTAATTTAATAATAGTCTCATCTATTTTGTGTAATTTGTGGCCTTGGACTAACAAATATGATTAGCTCTTTTTGTAGGTTGAAATTGCCAATGTATGGAGCTCAATGTGAAGATAATGGTCCTAATCTTGAAGATAAATGTTAAGGGACGGATTATGGATGATGAGACAAGATAAAAAGGACATTTGGAGTCAACTCCGTGCCACGGAGAAGCATTGGGACTTTCAACAACGTGCCACGGAGCAAAGAATTAATTTATATGAACAGGGGCTATCATATAATGAGCATCTACGACAGGAGAGTGTCATAGAGGCAAATCTCCGTGATTGTCAGCGTGTCACGGAGCTGTTTCACCACAGGCAAAATTTTGCATTTTTCTAACTTATTATAAATTGAACCCTTAGCTTCTAATTCCATTATCACGAAATAGTTTTGGAGAGATGAAAAGGAGCGAAGAGAGAACGAAGGAAACTCTACCTAGAGTTCAAAAAATTTCATTCTCTTTTATCATTTTTGTAAGTACTTTACTTTAAACATATTCTTAAGTAATTATATGAACATGAGTGGCTAAAATTCTTCCTCTAGGGTTGAGTCCATATGATATGAATGTAATTGCTCGATTTTCATCTTTGGTTTGAGTTTTAGTTGTTGTTTTGTCTTGAATTCTTAATCATTGTTGTTTTTATGCTTGATCACCATGAAAATGAACTTATTAAACTTAAGCAAAAGCTCGAAAGAGTAACCCTAAGTTAGAACAAAATAATGCAGGGAGCAATTTCTTGTCTTTACGATAGGATTGGCAGTTAGGATAGCAATTATACCTAATTTGCCTTGCTTGGTTAATAAAATGGGATGATAGCTAGACACTAACTTAGAATTGTCACATCACTGCTCGTAAAAGTAGTTGTGAAGCTAAGTTAAGTTAAATAATTAGATGTACGAAAGTCCATAATCAAGGTCATAAACCCCATAGACCACATCCATAGTGCTAATTGCTCATGAATTAGGACGTCACATCCCCGCTCAACGATGTAGGTGTGAGACTAGTTTGTTGTGTTTGGAGGCTCGAGAGATCATGAACACTGCATATTAACTCTGTGATACAACAACTGAAATTTATATACTTAAACCATTGTGAATTGTAGCATTTTATGATTGTTTGGCCTTAACTCTAGATGCTTCTCATTACTATATTTTCGAATTAATTGTGATCACTGTAGATTTAGATACCAACTCTTAAATCTTGAAAACTAACACTTGTGAAAATTAATTGAGCACTTAAACTTAAATATTCGCTAAAATAAGTCCAGTCCATGTGGTTTCGACATCCGGATCGTAAAAAGGGCCTCTATATTACTTATACGACCACATGCGCTGAGGTGTGATAGTAGATCCGTTTAGCTATAATAGAATCACCGATGGGCGTAGATACTGAAAAGGGTCGCTGAAGCAATTTTGGCGTTATACTGAACTTCCGAGCCACTAATGGTGTAACATAAGACAAAGTGGAACCTGGGTCTATCAAAACATAAACTAAATGAGAACAGATGTCCAGCATACCTGTCACAACATTCAGCGACGACTCTGACTCTTGTCACCCCGGTAAGGCATATGTGTGATCCGGACCGGTGCTTGAACTAGACGCCCCTGACCTGCCTCAGCCTCTGTCGGCTGGAGTTGAGAGCCTGCGCCCTGCTAAAGGTGCTGGGGCACGTGACCCTACTGAAGATCTGTCTTGTCGGTCCCAATCACGATGACCTCTAGCTAGACAGTCTCTCATCATGTGACCCTCTTGTCCATAGGTGTAACAAGCAGTAGAACCATACCTACATGCCCTAAGATGACATCGACTGCAGATAGGACAACATGGCACGGTAAGTCTGCTCTGCTCTGATCCTCTCTGCTGCTGCGAACTCAATGCTCGTGATCCCTCACTAGGTCCTGACTGCCCCCGACTGTCAAATCTACCACCCTACTGCTACTATGGAGGTGGCGGTCTAGGTGGTCTGCCTGATAGTCGTGACCTAGGTCCCCTCTGAAACTCGACCTGAGTGTCACTAGGTCTAGCCCTGCGGCACTGCTCCTGATTTACCCTCTCTATCTCCCACTGTCGCTGTCTTATCCCCTTAATACTCTAAGAAAATGCCTGAATACGGGCGATATCCATGTCCTCTCGTAGGGTAGTCGTAACACAAGTCTCCACGTAATCTGGAAGTAGACCCATAATAAACCGGTGCACTCTAGCTGGCATCGTGTCTATGAAAATTGGTGCATATCGAGCCAAGGAATCAAATCCATAGCATATTCCTGAACACTCATTGAGCCCTGCTTTAAATGAAAAAACTGATCTACTCGGGCCTGTCGAATTTTTCGCAGAAAATAATGATCTAGGAAGGCCTTTGAAAAGCTGGACCAAGTCAGAGGGGGAACATCTCTACCTTGGGACCTTTCCCAACTCTCATACCATAACACTGTTATGTCCCATAGTCGAAATACCACTAACTCAACTAACTCTGTAGGCGTGGAATGTATTATCCTGAAAATCCTCTACAGCTAGTCCAAGAAGTCCTAAGGGTCCTCATCTCGGTTCGTCCCTGTGAACTGCAAGGGACTCAGAGCGAGGAACTCTCAGGTCCACCTGAAGACTCAGCAATCACAGGCACCACTGGCTGACGCTGCGCAGCCATCATCTGAGCTAGCATGAAGATAGAGCTCCTAACCTCCTGGTCTGATGGTATCGGTATTGGAACTGCTGGAGGTGGTGCTTACACATCTGCCGCTTTAAACGACTCTTGGCATGGCGGAGAATGCTGGGGAGACCAAGATGAAGTCTCCCTATCGGCCTCAAATCGGGCTGGCTCTAACTGAGGCACCCTTCTAGTGCCTTCTCCCATCGCTGTATCTAACTTCCAACCGGTCCTAGTCTATTGCATGTCCGATATTTCTCTATAGACAATTAGAATATAGTAAGCTTAGGGACTCAACCCTATACAACACCGCTCTATAGAACGACTAAAAAAGAAAGAAGAGTAACCACCCTAACATGCCTCTGACCTCCTGTCTATAGAATGTGGTGCACAACACATCTATAGACAAGACTCTACTTGACCCAGCTTGCACACTCCCTAGGACACGACCTGCTCTGATACCAAATATTTTACGCCCCACCTTGGAAGGTATGACTGGCACCTAGTGCCACCCTGGAATTTGACTGACCTGGCTAGGCTTATGCACGTCTGGTGCACGCCTGCAACTCAATTCAAGAAAACAACGAGCTATATCTTGACTGTAAATATAGCCTCTAGGCGACAAGGCCATATAGCCACCTGTAAACAAAAGCAGCTAACCAACAACAAGCTATAAAAGGGAATCTTATGCGAGTCGACAAGACCACCATACTGTCTAGTTATAACTTGAAATGAAAATCAGGAAACTATAACTATACTATAGCCAACAAGGCCACTATCTAACAGCTAAACAAGGCCCCACACGGCCATCACACGAAATAAAAAAATATATATATATAGGCCCCATACGGCCAACAATGAAACGAACAACTGAAAATCTGTAATCTACAAGCCTCTAGGAGTGGAATAATAGTTGGGACAGGGCCCTGACCTACCCATAAACTATATAATCAAAAGAGAAAACCTTCTAACTAATCAGCTTCGGAGGAGGGGAGCTAACTGTACTGCTGACTCTGGATGAAAGCTAAGAAGGTCCTGATCGGCATCTATCCACACCTGCAGGCAAGTAATATAGAGCCCCAAGGATGGACTTCAGTACAATATGTACCGAATATGTAAGGCAGTAAAAGAAAATGACTGAATAATACTGATAATGAAACTGAACCATTCAATAGGAGGGATAGAGAATTAACCTGATATAACCTCATAACCTGTTGTACAACTAACAGTAAATAGTACAAATAAGAACCTTACCTAGCCCCCATAAGCCCGAAAGGTACATCCAGCACAGAATAATCCGCTCGGGTCCCCCATAAGCCCTGGCAAGTCTACTTCAATCTATATACCCCTAAACAGGTCAAAATGAGTCAACAGGTAACTATAGCCATCCTACTGGTCCCCTGGGTCTGCACTAAGCCTACTCGGCTCCTAATCTGTAGTTGCGTCTGAGTCCGGAGGACTCCTGATAACTGCACCCTGGGCACCAGGCTCGACGAGGGTGTGCTGCCGATATGGAATAAGAATAATAGTTCAGCCAAATAATGGACTGTAATATGGCCCTTGGGCCTCTGCACCGTCTCTGGAGATGGCATATCACTCCTTGGAGCGACGTCATATAACCCCTGGCGGGCGACGACACATCTAGTAACCCTGGGGTTGGTCACGAAAGGCTATACATGGCAGGGTCAATCCCAAACTAAATATAAAGTACTGGTCTCAACTAACAATAGCATCTAACCACAACAATCATACTTCTGACTGCCTTACAAGGGCTCAAGCTATATTACAATGCTATAGGAAGTAACTTGCCGAAGGAATTTTCCTTAACATACCTCGATTTTCGTTTTCCGAATAACCGATGAGTCTCAACTTGTATTCGTCATCTCTTTTCAACTGCAACTTTAATACTAAAAGAATGGGTCTAATTTCAATACTAAATTCAGCAAAAATGGTAACTTTTGATACTAATAGCAACTATAATTAAACTTCGTAAAATACAGTCGAAAATCAATAATTTCTCGAGAGTTCAGAAGGGGGAAATGCTTACCTAAAGCTTGTGGTCGTTTAGGAATCAATTTGGAGCAATTCTGACAACTTCTACTCAATGGAGTTTCGAGTTGCCGAGCGTATTTTTGAGAAATAACTCCGTAGTAATATTTCCGTAGGCCTAGAACTTGTTACCCGAAGTTAATTTGAGATTGGACGGCGTGTGATAGCGTAATCGGGCGAAAAATAACTGAAATCTTCTTCTTTTTCTAGATTTGTCCGAATATGAATGTTGGAAATGATTCAAACAAAGTGAAGGGGCCTTTATATATAAGTGAGGTCGGTGGCCGGGGGGTCGCCCTGCGCCGGCCATAGTGCCAGAAGGGCCCCCGCGTCGTGCCTCCCATCGCGCCAGTGGGCTTGGCGGGCGCGCTGGCCGGTGCCCTGCTGGCTGGTGCATCACGCTGGCCCTTCACAGCCTCGGCTCGCCCGACCCTACTTTCGAGACTTTTTATACAGGCGTCACGCTCTCTTTATTCATCACAAATCCACGCGTACGCTTACTAATCGTTAACATTTATGGAGTGTAACATAAAAGCTTTTTTCTGAATCTTATGGTATAATTCTATTTCTGAATTCTTTTTAAAAAGTTTCTATAATCTCTTTGACAGAATTTTTTAAAATGTTTATGTGATTCCTTGGATAAAATTATTTTTGTAAATTTTTATGTGATCTCTTGGATTAAATTTTATTAATCATTCTAATATTCAAAATATAATATTAGTGTAAAGAGAAACATGTGTTAAAGTTCTTGAACATACTTTTTTAGTTGTTATGATTTAGATCATAATAAGTCATGAAAATAATAAATTTTAACACTCACAATATGTGAACTCATCATCTAAATATATTTATAAAGTCTCATGGATAATAATGTTAGTTCGCTCTAATCGAAACTCACATTAACTCTTTAAAACATTTGTATGAACACTTGAAAGCATGATAACAAATGAACTTTAGTAAAGACATCTAATTCAACTCAACATCTTCTCCCAAGCAAACGTGTGCTCCAACCAATCAATAGTCATTAAAATATTTGAAATCTACATCGAATTTGATCACATGCCATAGACAATAACTATCACCACTAATCCCTCTTTTAACCTTTAGAACTCTAAGTACAAGATTTTATTTTTATATATTCATGGAATTCTAATTCTAGTAACATTTTTTATCCCTTCATAATATTTACTTCATCACTATAATTGAAGTTGGATAGAAGAACCTATCTTTTGAAGGAAAACTAACCAAAATTTATTCTCAAGATTAGTGATGATTCCCTTGAAATCTATGACATGTAGTCTGATTTCTTGTAAAAAAAATTGTGCCATATCTTATGGATGTTGTTTTTCACTAGAATATCCAAATTATCAACTTCAAATTGTTCTCAACCTTCTCCAATCCACTTCCTCTCACTTCCAAATGCTCATATTACTTTTCAAACATAAATTTTAAGTGCTGAATAATCTTGTGGCACCTTAACAACGTTATTAGGCTTTTATTAATCATAATTAGAGAGTAGCAATCTACATGACCTTACATGTATGACAATATCTAATAATTCAATTACTTGTATTGTGTTGTACATGCCGGGGCTCAGAATTTGAACGCGATGAGGGCACTACTATTTTAGTATTGCCAATTACTAGCAATAAAATTCAACGTGCAACTCTAAAAATACATAATGATTAAGAAGAGATCGAAGTTTGATCATTGCCTCAAATTCGATCGCGGAGAAATTGTTGAGTGTTGATGAAGAATTTGACTGTGGGTGACATTCTTGATTCAGTAATTTGTAAGAATGGAAGAGAGAAGATGAGTTTATAATGGTGAAAGAACGTTTCTTTTTTATGTTAAGTGTTTACGTGGGGGAAGAACCGGAAAGAATAGGTTTTGAAATTTGAGGCTTTAGGGAGGGATATATTTAATGAAAAAGTAGGATGAAAATAAAGGACTAAAGAATTTTTTTTTAAAAATAAAATAAAATTATGTGAGCTTATAATTTGTAAAGAAGCAAGTCAAACTCAAAAAAGAAAAAAAAAACTAAATGTTATAGCCAAGACCCAAACTTGGTCCCATACCCCAACTCAAGGGCCTAAGAAACACTCCGATCAAAAGATACGTATGAAAGATTCTTTTAAAATATATGATAATTTTAAAATATATACATATATTTAAGAAGTTTTTTTCGAAATTAACGGATGGCCATGGCCGTGAGCCCCTCATCCTAGTAGGTCTGCCCAGTAATGATGCTCGGTAACAGGTGCAAGTAAGCTTTTATTTTCTGATTCTTTGCCTCTTACGATCCTTGAATGCTGAATTATTACAAAAGGAAGAAAAAGGATCCCATTATGGACCATGTTTATGTTTTACTTTGCATGAGAGCAAGTGATATTCACTTTAATAAATATTATTTTCTTCGTTTTAATTTATATTATTTTCTTCGTTTTTAATTTATATTATGATATTTAAATTTTATAATTTTTAAAAAAACACAAAAATAATATAAAATTTTATATTTTAATTGTGTACTTACAAATATAAATTTTAAAATTTTAAAAATAAAAAAATATCAACAAAATAGAGAAGTACAACTATTTCTTTAGCAAAAATTTTTGAGTATGTGGTCTGTCCCTGGTTGAGACAGTTGAAAAGAGACTTGACTTGAAAGCAAATTCATTTATTTATGTATACATTCAAAAAGTTGCACTCCAAATTAAAAGGGATGGAGTGAGCTTTCCATCACGTCATTATACCATCATCATGACTTCTCTGTTCTCCACCGGAAGTGATCCCAACATCGATCTCCTAATTCTCATAATACTTTCTTTTCCTTCACAATTTATGTGATAAGAATTATAATTTATTTAATATATAAAATTTAGTTAATTTTAAAATTTTTAATATTAAAAAATAATTAAATAACTATTTAATCAAGTATAAATTTTTATTTTAAAAAGAGAGAAAATTAAATTATATTTTGCGATGAAGTTTCGATCATATTTTAAATATTTAGTAATAACTTAATTTTAAGCGTATTGTTTTAGCTCAATTTTTCTTACCTCTTTTAATCGATGTATCTAGTCAAACACCATTATTTAAATTAAAAATAAAAGAACTATTGTAGATTTAACTAAAGAGAGTGAATAAAAAAAATACAAAAACCGTCATAATTAATTAATTTAAAAAAACAAAAAAAATATATTATTTATATATATAATAATTAGAAAATTTTATTTGAAACTCAAAATTCGATAAATAATTTATATGAATTAAAATAGTGTTGATGCATCAACAATACTAATTCAGATGAACTCGATATTAAATGGTTTGCGGTGGAGTGAGTGTCAGTGGGGGTTTGGGGAGGTGCGAGGGTGAAAGACATGGACATAGATTTTGCATGTGCATGTGGTATAATGAGTAGTAATGTCAGTCCATGCATGTGATTGAAACGAAATGACACAAGTGGTTCTTTTTCCCTTTAATCTACTCATAAGACATAAGTCACTATATACTACTACTGTTCGTCCCCTGGCTAAATAAGCAAATACTTTCTAAATTTCAATTGTATTTCAGTTTCCTTTTTTCTTATTTTAAATCTATTTAATAAAGAAAATGGTTTTAAATATTCTTGAACTAGTAGAAATATAATAAAAATCCTCCAACTGATTTTTTATTCAAAATACCTCTAAACTATTAAAAATAAGTCAAAATGCCTTTATTGTTAGTAAGCTAACACAATTATGCCCCTATCCCTTTAATAGATTTTTAAGTTTGTTAAGTATTTATCTTTCACCAATTATTTTATGAGCATTCAAATTTTTTATGAATATCTTTATTTTATATAAATATTAAATATTTTTTTAAAAATATTTTTAATTTTTTTAATTTTTTTAATTTTTTTAATTTTTTTAATTTTTTTAATTTTTTTAATTTTTTTAATTTGTTATTTATGAAATAAAAATATATGAATATATATATATATATATTTTTTTTTTTAATGAAGAAAAACACAATATATAAGATAAGTAGATAACCTTTTTTTTCAAGGCAGAGTCCATCTAAGCTTTAGGAAAAAAAGTTTAGAAGGTAATACATAAGGCTTGGAGGTTCATTAATCGAATAGGCAAAATTGATTCAGTTTGCTAACGGTAAGGGTAATTTTTTCGATTTTTAATAGTTCAAAAAGTAGTTTTGGATCAAAAGTCAAACATAAAGCATTTTGGTTCTATTTTTAATAATTCAAAGGCATTTTTACCCTTTTTTATTTTATATATAGTAACTTTGTAATTCTAATATCTCATGTTATGTATAAAATACATCTTTTAAAAGATATTTTAATATTACTCTCATCCTTACATATAAGATCATAAGATTTAAATTTTGCGTGTGTTCAAACTAAGACACACAAAGTAAAATGGAGAAAGTACCACTTTCAGTATTTACACAGAAATAGCAACATAGACAATTGAAGTCCTTAATGGAATCTGCAGCTTTACATCATATATAGGCTGACCAGACTTGCAGATAAAATGTTTAGCATGCTATATGTTAATTTGAAATTAAAATTCCGACTAAAAACTGAGCAAAAGTACTACGAGTTGCGGTTTTCTAACGTCACATTATGAAAAATATATTTTTTTAAATATTAATAAAAATTCATATAATTTAAATTTTAAAAAATAAAAAAATCACATAAATTGAAATACATTTGTCTGCATTGCTTTAACACATAAAACATCATTCATCATGAGATTCTTGGCAATGATCTTGACGTAGTCACTGTGGTTGCTATATTTATGTATGTGAGAATCTTCAATTATGCCATTTCCAGCTTTGTCATCCACCAACACTTGGAGTTCATATATAGGTGTGGGAACCTCCAAATGATGCCACATTTAACTTTTGTCACTTCCTCTGATTTGGACTTTTTTGTTTGTTTTTTTCTTTTCGTTTTTTTTTTTTGGTTACTATGGTTTAGTTTTTCTTTTTCTTTTTTTCAACTTGAGCTATGATGAAATTAAAGGATATATGGGAATTAAGCAATCTTAATAGCTAGCTTATTTGTGGACTGTTGAAAAGAAATCGCATGAGTTCAATGTATTTCTTTCTATAATTGAAGGAACTACGATAGTGATGAGATTCATCAAGTATTATGTTTTTGATAGAAATGATAATTATATTGATAATTGATAACAAAATTTAGGATTATGACGAACCAATAGATCATATGAAATAGATTCAGACTGTAGAATACTAAACATGTGGAAATACTTCTAATGAAAGAATTTCTACTTTGTCTGCTATAAATATATTTGTGACAAATAAAGAAGAAATTGTTAGGTGTATCTTATCATCAAAAAGCTTTTTCCTAGTTTCTTCTTTCACTAGTTGATCGGGTAGAAAACACAATATAGAAAGGAAAAAAGGAACTAATTGTATTGATGTATTCATATATAAAATTGTGTCTCTACTTATACAAGTATACTTGGACTATAGCTAGAGCCCGAGTTAGCAATACACTTGTAGAGTCCTAATTCTACTTCCACCACTAGATTAGTCTCAGTAGATCACTTGATCTTCTCCTAATAATCTTCAACACTTTTCCTCAAGCTACTGAGACGTGGAACAACCACTCCTAACCTGTTTCGAAAAATTATTATTTTGAAAGTGCTTCTGATATGAATATTAGCTAGTTGATCTTAAGATCGAATAAATTGTGTTACAAGTTGTCCATTAGCAACTCTACTCTAACAAAGCAACAATCGATCTATACATGTTTAGTTCTTGCATATAAGACTATTAATTCATAGTCATATATAATGCATGAAGATTGTCACATGATAATATTGGAGTTGTCTTCGGAGTTAGGCCAATGTCTCTCAGTATGTAGGTTATCCAATAATCTCTGTTATAGTTTAGACTAGTGCTTTGTACTCAACTTTAGCATTCAGCCTCACAATTGTAAGATGCTTCTTAGATGCCCATAATATGTAGTTCACACCCAAATAAAGTGTATATCATGTAGTTGATCTTCTTGTTGTTGTGCACTTTCCCCAGCTTGAATCATAGTATTCATACAATATAAAAGGTGACTTTTCAAGAAATCTGAGTCCAAGTAGGATGGTCCGTTTAACATATTGAGAATTATTTTTATAGTCTGAAGATGCTCACTATTTAGAATCAGCATGAACTAACTTCTAAAGTTACCGTATTAGCTATATCTAGTCTAGTAAGAGTGAGGTACTGAAGACTACCTACAATGCTTCTGTACATTAAAGCATTAAATGAACTACTTATTGTCATGCCCTACCTTGGGAGGCGTAATTGGCACCTGATGCCACACTAGACCTTAAGCTAACCTAACTGGACTTATACACTTTTACTGCATACCAGCAACACGTAATCAAGAAGATAGTTAAGTATATTTTGGCTCAAACATAGCCCTAGGCCGACAAGGCCATAATACAAATACCTGTGCAGGTAATCAGCTAACCCAACAGTTCACGATAGTAATAATATTCTATGTGGGCTGACAAGACCACCATGTTGTCTAAATCAATTAAAGATGAGAGATAAGGATATACACACATGTACAAGCCATCAGGCCAACTGACAAAACAACTAGGCCAACATGGACAACAACGTGTGTCTGATAAAACTCATAGTCTGCAAGCCTCTAGAGAATAAGTCATTGTCTGGGACAAGGTCCTGACCTACCCCAAAACTGATCAACAAAATACAGGCAAACCTCTAATATACGGCAACTCAGGAGGAAGGGAGCTGACGACTTGCTAAGTCTGAACGGCTACTAGGGAGGTCTCAAAACCTGTTTGTCAAAACATGCAGGCAAGTATGTAGCGGCCCATGTGTGGGCGTCAGTACAACATGTATCGAGTATGTAAAACAATAATAAACTGGAACTGAGACAAATAATAAGAACTAAACGTAAAAGCTAAAAGAGTCATAGAATAACCTGAACAGTCTCATCTATATAATCGTATACTAGCAAACATTAGAAAACAAAAACCTAACCTGACCCCATAAGTGTGGCAGGTGCAAACAATCAAACAATAACCTACCTGACCCCCATAGGCCCCGGTAAGTACAATCCAATCTGTATACCCATATCAGTACTACTATAGCCCCGAAGGTGTTCTGTAGTTCATATGAAACTAACCCTTCATAGGCAATCAACATGCATCTGGGTATTGTTCTATAGATCAACCGTAACTAGCCATTCACAGGCAATCAACATGCATCTGTGTGTTGTTCTATAGCTCAACTGGAACTAGCCCTTCATAGGCAATCAATGTGTACATGTAAGTATCCCCTTAGGCAATCAATGTATCTCTACAAGTAGCCTCTCAGGCAACTTTAGGTGAGCACGTGAGGCTCCTGTATTTGTATCTTGAGCCTTTTGGGCTCTTATAACTGTAACCTGAGCATACAAGGCTCTTATGAAGGTTAGTAATGCCAACTCAGATATAAAGAAAGTCGATAAGAGAACCAAACTTCAAGTGGCTCTACAGGCCTCAATGTAGATGTTCTAGACTTCATAATTCTCTTGGAGCACAGCATAGCCCCATAGGCACTTCATAATTATATTTCGCTCCTTGAGCAGGTTGTATAGCATCTGACAAGCCTAACCTATATTTCCACACATCACTCGATGATCGTAGCATAGCCCCTTAGGCCTAACACAACTGTTATTTGCCCCAATAGCAACATGTACAACATCCAACAGGCATATCCTATGTGTCTACAGCTAGCCAGATAGTCATGAATACAATTATAGAATCAGCTAGGAATATCCTATGTGTCCACAGCTAGCCAAATAGTCATGAAGACAACTATAGAATCAGTTAGCCTAGAAAGAAAATGGTGAGGTCCGGAGTGACCTGAATGATAATCCGAATAACTTAACAAGCTATAAGATTGCTAAATTAAGTGTAGCTCCCTGCATCTAAACTACATAGCCCACTGGGCAGCCACAACAAGTATTACCTTGAAGCTAATCCATTAGGATGCTAAGCATAATCGTTCTGAAGGCATAGCAGTACAATAAAGGCTTAAAAGCGAACAATGAGGTCATAGGCAACCAACTATACGATTCCTTTGCCTAAATGAATATAGGTCTGCTAATAACAAGATATGACTTTGAGCAGCCAACTACAATAGCCTTACAGGCATCCACAATGACTATTAACCTAAAGGTAGAATTACAATATTAAGATTCTAACTCTATAGGTGTCAAGATACGTCAAAGGCCCGTAGGCGGGCTTTATCACACATAGGCATCATGAGCATGAAATTCTATCGCCAAGTTACTCCTTATGCCGCCCAAATTAGCTAGACATAATCATTGATTAACAATAAAGACTCTATGGCATCAGTAAGGAAGCAAGATATCACCAACCAAACTAAGCAACAACAATCCAACCAAGTACTCTTATGTCGCTTCTAATGAAAGGAAAAGCTTAATGTGAAAAGTCTCGATAAGGGATACTTATACTAATCAATAGGTTCAAATTTCAGCAGCTAACCATCCATCACAACATAGCCACAAATATATATTGCTAAATACAATGAGTCGTACCAACTATACAACTAGAAACTTGCCGAAGGAGGTTTAGCCTTATCATATCTCGTAGGCGATTCAATAGCTTAACTTTCCTCAATACAATTCTCCAAAAATCAGTCACAACAGAAAGACCCAACGTTTTACCGCTTTGAAGCCACCTAAAACAGTCCATATATCAAACAGATTAAGAAGAGTTTGGATATCGGTAGCCGTTCCGATATATAATGTAAATTTTTTAATTTTAATGGTAAAGAGGGGTTCAAAAGTCCTTACCTTCCTCTAGATGAAGGAACACCATGAATAGATGAGAAACACACTCCAATCCCTTGGAAAAAACCCAACAAAATCGTAACAAAGAAGCCCACTTGAGTTTGAGGAACTTCACAACGATTACTTACAAGATTACAACTTTAATTGGTGTTGAAGGTTGGAATAACGATCCTAAAACTTTGAATTAAGTTCTCCAATGGATATCCCTCGAAGATCTATTGAATTTAAAAAAAAAGTTAAAACTGATTTAGGAATCAAAAGTTATTTAAATAGAAGTGGGCATCACAAGTCGACCATGGACAGGCGCGGCGCACCACTCCTTGCACCTGTCCGCCTGCGCATCGCACACCTCTGTGCGCCAGGCTTCCTGCACGTCGCACGGCCCTGTGCAGCAACGCATGCATGGCTCTCCAACCGACATGCTGTCGTTTGGCAACCGAGGCCAATTTTCTCGGTCAACCTTATTTCCTTATTATTTCACTTCTGGGCAATATAAAAATAAAAAATTATCCCATAAAATCTATTTTCTCACTAGGCCCGTCGACACCCGTTCACGGGGCATTTCACTTATAGCTTCCTGAAATAAGCTATGTTCTTTTTCCAGTGGTGTGTTCATTGCTCTAGCTAGGGTCGTATCAGTTTTCTTGAGTAATTCAATATCATATTTACTTTGATTCAAGTGAATACCTCCATCAAAGTGTGTGACCTCAATTCTAATAAAGAAATTTAAAGAACCAAGATCCTTCTTTGCGATTTTTTTCCTAAGTTTTGTGATTATCTCTTTGATATATTCAGGAGAACTCCTTGTAACTACTATATAATTGAATATAAGAGAAACATCATGTTATCTCTCTTGTGGTGGAGCACAAATAGCGATAAGTCTTCTCTACTACATTTTAAATCAAGATTAAGCAGGTATAAACTGAACCTATCAAACAAGGCTCATGTCCCCGTTTAAGATCATATAATGTTTTCTTCATGAGACATACATGATTTTTGATACTTGGAATTAATAAAATCTAGTGGTTGACTCATGTAAACCTCTTCTTGAAGATGCCCATGAAAAATACATTATTGACAACTGATTGTCTAATAAGCCATTGTAAACTGACTGTCACTGGTAATACTACTCTTATATTAGTGGCTTTAACTACAGTACTGAAGGTCTCCTCAAAATCAACTCCTTCAAAGTGTACTATGTCCCTTGGAAACAAACCTAGTTTTGTATCTATCTATGAAATCATATTATTTCAGCTTAGTCTTGAATACCCACCTTGAGTCAACTATATTCATCTTTGCAGTCTTAGTACCGTCATCTAAGTTTGAATTTTATGTAGTACATCAACTTCTTTCTTCATTATTACATGAAAATGTGAAATTCAGAATTCTTGATTCAACGTCTACTACTCATTTGTTTATGCCAAGGTTGTGTGAGTAGTCTCTAGCCTTGTTAACAAACAATGTCCTTCCTCAGAGTTATGAATATGAGCAAGTTCTCTATAATCTCATTTTTAATTGAGAAAAGTTTCAGGTTCTGATTATTCTCAGTATTTAAACCATCATGACAAAGCGACATCCAATTGTATGCTATAAGGGTCAAAATTCAAAGTAAATTAGGTTCCTATACTTTAGTTATTGAAACTTGATTCTCCAGGACTTCAGTATTCTAATCATCACCTCTATCACTATATGTGCTACTTTTAGATAATTTCTTAGAGTGATCTGCATTAACAGGTTGAATTTATTAGTGTTAGGAGGAATATCATACGCTTCCCCTGAAATGGTAGCACCATTTTGAGAGTTGTCCCACACATTGGAGAAAAACTCAAAAAAAATAGCTAAATTGATAGATGGTACAACTTAACATTTGCATAAATTGTTGTAACCAAAAAACACACAAGGCTCGATTTTTGGTAAAAAAATTGTTTTAACTTTGAGATATGGATAACACCTGCAACCAAATATCTTTAGGTTGTTGTTATATGGAGAGGCACCATAGAGTTTGACAAAAAGGATCACTCTATTGAGAATTAAAGTGAAAAATATGTCTATCAGTATCACGATCCAAAATCACCTAACATGTGATGATACCTATATCCCAACCCAACATGCATGTCAATTCTAATTTTAATCATAATTCCTTAATTTGGAGTTATGATTGAAAGAAACTAAAGACAACGAATACATAACTTATGTATGATATAACATAAGGGTGGAAATACGATTTCCAAAGCCTGGCGATTGAATTAATAGCTCTAGAAAATTAGGAATAAATACAATTATGATCATAATTACACTTACCTAACGAAAAAACAAGAAAATAAAGATAAGGAGGGAGACTAGTGATGAGGATCAGCTAAGAAGCTCGCCTTGAAACTCTAACAGCAACTAACTAGACACGATTTCAAACTCTGCTAGTGACTATCTGAATATGTACAAAAAGTGCAGCAAAGTATAGAACGAATACATAAATCAACGCGTACTTAACAAATATCATTGACTGACCCCAATAAGATAGTGACAATTATTGATCTTTAAAATATTTTCTTTCAACTTGTATAGTCTATATAATCTCAACAGATAAGGAAATAACTATATAAAAGTAGATTCATCTAAACGACATAATAGAATCACATGTATAACATATATAGCTTATATGTACAGACAAGAATCAAGATGCAATGTATGTGATGTCAACTCTATACTAGAAATGTCTCTTAAACAGTGCTCCCAAAACTCTATGTAAACACCAATCCAATTGGGTGTCTCAGTTAGTGACCCATAAGGGATAACCACGTTGTCCATACTCCTGCACGTAATAAAATCCGGTCATGCTAATAGTCATATTAATGAACCTGGAACAACATCTTATTGGACCATAATCATACAAATATGCGTGGAACAAGATTTTATCGGGCCATAATCATGTTAATCCATTCAGATTAAGGTCACATTAGTCCATAATCATCTCAGAGTATCCATAATATACATCATGATATAATATGAATCATGTATGAAATCATATGACATGTAAACTGTGCAAGAAGTGCATTTATGTAACACATTTATCATCAAGTATATGAAATATATGTAAAAAAGATCCTAGAATGTAAATCAATGCTAATACGTAGGTTTAAATGATAATACATGCTCCACTAGTAATTTAACAAATAAGTAACACGAAAAAAGCATAATCAACTAGATATCTCAATATGACATCTGATGCTTGCATAAGTGTTCATTAATTCACCTATACATTACCCCCATACCATTAGTATGTCTCAATTATCACTTAGTTAGAAAAATCCCTCATTATAGTCGAAGTATTAACTAATCTCAATCTGAAATGAAAGTTAGACACCCCAAGCGACTTTACTTTTCCTTAGAGCCTTTAAATGCTCTCAATCTATTCAAAAGTGTATTCTATAGGGTGATATGAGTCCAAAATTATTCATATTATAATATAAATAATCGCACCAAAAAGTCAATATCAAGACACAAAATCGAGATAGCTCTTGTGACACCTACCCAACTTTGTAGACAAACCATAATGTAATTTTAATCCATTTTTCATAATTATAATGTGGAAGTAAAGTAAGCAGAATATAAGTCATCAATAGTGTTTCATAAATAAAAGCATGCGAAAATAAGTGTTACACATCTCAAAACCAGATGTCATAAGTATAAGAATTACTAGTGTGTGAATACAAAATGAAGCAAACACTACAACCATCTGAAATACAAGACAAAAACTATAATAGAAATGAAGTGTGGTGTTGTGGATCCGCCAAACAACTCACCCTGATAACTCTAAAAGCAGTCTTCAACATTCAGCAACACCTCACATATCACTCATACTCGAAACAGAACCTGTATATAAAAAGTGCAACAACTGTAGAGTGAGTACAGAAAATACAAGTATTTAGCAGCATCGTCGACCGATCCTAAATTGAAATAATGGTGAGGGTTGGATTATTCAATGCTTACCTCTTCACCTTATCCGTATCATATCACACAATTTATATAATTAAACCAAAACAACAATAAGATAGAATAAGCCAACAAATTGACCAATTATTTGTTACAATATAGGCAGGTTGAAAATGAGGATTTGGGACGC
>JACEIK010002422.1:116387-146963 GCA_018107945.1 Datura stramonium
CTAGGATATTCAGCCCAAAACATACTTTGCAAAATAGACGGAATTTAATACGCAATAATCTTTACTCAAAAATTTAGGGCTGTAAATCATCTTGGAAAGAACAACAACAATTTACTTATGAATTGATGAAGATCATATGAATAATAAACATGGATAATAACCCAATTGAAATTTACAAAAACAACCAACATGAAAATCCCTTCATATTCGAAAATCTCAGGCTAAACTGATAGGGAAATTATGGGAAGATATTAGGGGACACAAAGAAAGGACAATTCCCTTGTTGAATTCTCACATACCTGGCTAAGAATTCCCTAAAGAAGAAGACCTAAACTGCTGCGATGAAGGAAGAAACCTAAGCTTGCTTGAAGGATTCTTGAGAGGAATACTTAAGGTAATTTTCTGAAAACTGAGAGTGGGAATGAGGAATGAACCATTTTTTCCCACTAAAAGGTCTAAAATTAATATTAAAATGACGTAGTTTAAGCTTGAGAGAGTAGAAAATTACTAAATAGCCCTTAGAAATTCGCTGGGAAAATCTGTCAGGTGACCCTAACGAGGGACCTAACAAGTCGTGGTCACTGACCACGATTCGTAGTCACCAGTCGTGGACCACACTGTCTCACATCTGAAGATTAAATGCTAAGTTTTGTAATGAGTCACCTAACGAGTCATTACCACTGACGACGACTCGGTGTGACACTCGTTAGGTGCACTGGCTAAAAATTAATTAGGGCTGGCAACGGGGGACGTAATAAGTCGTTACAGGTGACCACGACTCGTTGTCCCCACCCGTCAAGTACACTGATCAACTTACAAATTCCTCGGCCCAGGCCTGACCACGAGTGACTTAACGGGTTGTGGTCAGTGACCACGACTCGTGAAGTCTCTCATTGGGTGCATTGCTTCTCAATTTCAATACTTACTCCTTCTTCTCAAGACTGACCTAACGAGTCTTTGGGTCTCATAATGACTCATTAGGTGAGTCGTCATGTAGCATTTCTGCAGCTTTTTTTAAATTTTTTAATTTAAGTCACGGATTTAGATTTTGAGTTTTTGGGACATTACAATTCTCCCCCTTGTAAACATTCATCCTCAAATGTTAGAAAACATACAGGAAAGAAGAAAATAACAATCAAAACCTCCAAATACTGCTCATTTAACTCCAAAATTGTCGGAATGACTACCTCCATTTCAAAATACATAACTGAACTGAATTTATTTTCTATACATACATCCAAAGTCACAAATGAAACTTATACACATGAATTGAATTCAACAACTAGATCAGGTCATAAGGAAAAACTAACAGTTCAGGCTACAACAGAGTCGGTAGAGAACAAGTGTGGGTATTTGTCCATCATATCTGCTTCAGCCTCCCGCGTAGCTCCCTCAACTTACTGATTTCTCCATAGGACCTTGATTGAAGCTATCTCCTTATTCCTCAACTAACAAACCTGACGGTCAAGGATCTAGACTGGTATCTCCTCATATGAGAGACTATCCTTTATTCCAACGTTGTCCAATGGCACAACTGAGGTTGGATCTCCGATGCACTTCTTCAAAAGTGATACATAAAAAACTGGGTGTACAAACGCTAGTTTTGAAGGTAATTCTAGCTCATAGGAAACATTGCTGATACGCCTCAAAATTCTATAAGGTCCCACATATCTCGGACTGAGCTTTCCCTTCTTGCCAAATCTCACCACCCTTTTCATGGGTGAAATTTTCAGGTATACCCGGTCATCAACTGCAAACTCCAACTCTCTTCTCCGCATATCGGCATAAGATTTCTGATGGCTCTGAGTTGTTTTCAACCTTTCTCGGATGAGCTGAACTTTCTGCATTGTCTCGTGAACTGAGTCTGGCCCTATCAAGGTAGCTTCACCAACTTCGAAAAATCCTATAGGAGATCTACACCTCCTACCATACAATGCTTCAAATGGGGCCATCTGAATGCTAGAATGGTAGCTGTTGTTTTATGCAAACTCAATAAGAGGCAAATGGTCATCCTGATTCCCCTTAAAATCGATCACACACGGTCTCAGCATATCATCTAGAGTCTGAATAGTCCGCTCTGCTTAACCATCGGTCTGCAGGTGGAAAGTTGTGTTGAGCTTGACCTGAGTGCCTAGTCCCTTTTGAAAAGATTTCCAGAAGTGTGAGGTGAACTGAGTTCCTCTGTTTGAAATGATAGATAAAGGCACCCCATGGAGTCTGACTAAATCTACGATGTAAAGTCTGGCATAGTTCTCAGCTGAGTCTGTAGTTTTGACTGGGAGGAAGTGAGTTGACTTAGTCATCCGATCTACTACTACCCAGATCGAGTCATGCCGCCGACGAGTCCGGGGTAGACCTGTAATGAATCCCATATTCACGTCTTCCCATTTTCATGTGGGTATACTGATATCTTGAGTCATGCCTCCGGGTCTCTAGTGTTCTATCTTGACTTGCTGGCAATTCGGGCACTGAGCTACAAATTCAGCGATATCTCTTTTCATGCCGTTCCACTAGTAAATATCCCGTAAATCACGATATATCTTAGTAGCACCAGGGTGAATGGAGTATCTCGAGCTGTGTGCCTTGGCCAGTATCTGCTGTCTCAACTCACCAACATCCGGTACACACAACCTTCCTCGGTAACGGAGCACCCCATCTCCCCCTTGGGAGAAAGTTTCTATTTCTTTTCTGAGGACTACTCCCTTAAGCTTAAGTAAGATGGGATCCTCATCCTGTCTGGATTTGACTTCAACTACCAAGGATGAATCTGACCCTCTTTGCATTACCACACCACCTTCAACTAAATCCACCAACTGCACCCCTAACCGGGCTAGTCTGTGAACTTCTTTCGCTAACTCCCTCTTACCTTCCTCAATGTGAGCCACACTTCCCATAGACCGTCTGCTTAGGAAATCAGCAACCACATTGGTTTTACAGGTGATACAGCACACTCATGTCATAGTCCTTTAGCAGCTCCAACCACCGTATCTGACGCAGGTTTAGGTCCTTCTGTCTGAACATATACTGAAGGCTCTTATGATCTATGAACATATCCATGTGACCCCATAAAGGTAATGTCTCCATATTTTTAGCGCGAATACCACTGCTGCCAACTCTAAGTCATGAGTTGGATAATTCTTCTCATGAACTTTGAGCTATTTGGAGGCATAGGCTATCATTTTTCCCCGCTGCATCAGAACGCAAAACCGAGTCCAACTCTGGAAGGGTCACAATAAACAACCAACCTATCTGATCCTTCCAACAAGGTCAGAACTGGAGAAGTAATGAGTCGAGTCTTCAACTCCTAAAAACTCTTCTCACACTCATCTGGCCACTAAAATTTCACCTTCTTCTGAGTTAACTTAGTCAGAGGAGATGCTATGGAGGAGAAGCCTTCCACGAACCGTTGGTAATAACCTGCTAAGCGCAGAAAACTCCTGATTTCAGTAGAAGAGGTAGGTCTGGGCCAATCCTTCACTGCTGCTATCTTATGAGGGTCGACTTGTATTCCCTCATCCGAGACCACGTGACCTAAGAAAGTCACGGACTTTAACCAAAATTTGCACTTGCTGAACTTGGCGAATAACTGGCGGTCCCTGACTATCTGTAATGCTAATCTTAGGTGATTGGCATGCTCTTCCTCATTTTTGGAGTATACTAGAATGTCGCCGATAAATATAATGACGAACATATCTAGGTACTTCTTGAAGACCCTATTCATCAAATCTATGAAGGCTGCTGGGACGTTTGTTAACCTGAAGGACATCACCACAAACTCGTAGTAACCATACCGAGTTCTGAATGTTGTTTTTAGTATGTCACTCTCTCTAACCCTTAATTGATGGTACCCTGACCTGAGATCGATTTTTAAGAAACAACTGGCACCCTGAAGTTGGTCAAACAGGTCGTCAATTCTGGGTAGGGGATACCTATTCTTGATTGTGACTTTATTCAGCTGGCGGTAATCTATGCACATTCTGAGGGTAATGTCTTTCTTACGCACGAATAGTACTGGAGCACCCGAAGGAGAGATGTTGGGTCTGATAAAACCCTTGTCAAGAAGGTCTTTTAGCTACTCCTTTAACTCTTTAAGCTCAGCCGGATCCATTCTTTAAGGAGGGATGGAGATAGGCTAAGTGTCTGGGAGGAGATCTATTCCGAAGTCTATTTCCCTTTCAGGGGGAACTCTGAAAAGATCCTCAGGAAAAACATCTGGGAACTCACTGACTACTGGAACTGACTGGACGGTTGGGGTCTTAGAGTTGGAATTCTTGACCCTAACCAGATGATATATACATCCTTTGGAGATGAGGTTCTGGGCCTTAAGATAGGAAATAAACCTACCCTTAGGCGTTGAATTTCTGCCCGTCCATTCTAACTCTGGTTCATTGGGAAACTGAAACTTGACAACTCTAGTTCTACAATTGACTGAGGCATAGCATGAGTGTAACCAATCCATGCCGAGAATAATGTCTAAGTCGACCATGTGTAACTCTACAAGATCAGCTGGAATAACTTTACTCAGGACTGAGACTGGGTAGTTTTTATACACCCGGCTGGCTCTAACTGACTCGCCAACTAGGGTGGAGACTGAGAATGGTTATGAGAGGACCTCTGGACTGATGTTGAACTGGACTGCTATATAGGGAGTCACGAACAAAAGAGTGGCCCTTGGATCTAGGAGGGCATACACGTCTAGGTGAAAGAGACGTAACATACCCGTAACTATGTTGGTGAACTTTCCTGATCCTGACGGGAAGACAGAGCATAGAAATGATTTTGGCGCTGATCGCCATCTGTACCTGAAGTGTTGGCCTGCTGAGCTGGTCGGCCTGCTGGAACTGATGATGTGGTAGATTGTGATCTCCCTCGCCCTGCTGACGGGCACACCTTAAGCCAATGTCCAAGTTGTCCACACCCAAAACAGCCCTCTCGTCCTTAAAGGCATTCTCCCGGGTGGTTCCTACCACACTTGGGGCAAGCTAGATACATGTTCCCGGTACTTTGAGTCTAAGACTAAGTGCCAGAGGACCCACCCCTCCGATCCTGGCAAGACCGAAAGGTTGGGGCGCTGGCTGAACTGGGTGCTGGGGCTCTCTGTTGCTGCTGCTAC
Organism: Datura stramonium; assembly: GCA_018107945.1. NCBI lineage: Eukaryota > Viridiplantae > Streptophyta > Magnoliopsida > Solanales > Solanaceae > Datura > Datura stramonium. The sequence goes on from JACEIK010002422.1 coordinate 121,501, forward strand.
TGTAGGCGGCTACTACTGTTGTGGTGGGCGGCTACTACCGCTATACCTCTGATGGCCAAAATATGACTGGCCAACCTTACCCATTTGTTCTTTCGCTCCATATCCTTTAGCTTTTCAGCCTCAATCTGCTGGGCATAGACAATCAAGCTGGAGAAATCCATGTCTTTAATCAACATCACTATCCTGCACTCCTTGAGGACCAAATTTGACACCCCGTTCAAAAACTTCAATATGTGCACCCTTAGCTCGGCTACTCTAGAGAATACTTAGACAGCCTAGTAAACTCTAGAGCATACTCCTCCACGGTCCTGTTGCCCTGTCGCAAATTCATAAACTCCGCTATATTTTCCTCCCTCAGCTCCCAAGGGAATAATCTATCAAAGAAAGCAGTGTGGAATTCTTCCCACTGGTCCTGCTCCGGCTGGCCGCCCCTCTTTCCACTGGTCATGCCAGACCTGAGCTACCCCTTTGAGCTAGTAGGAAGCCAAATCAGCACTCTTCAAGGAGCTGACACCCATAATGCGGGTAATCTTCCTAATCTCATCCACGAACTCCTGGGGATCCTCCCCTACCTTGGATCCCTGAAAAGATGGAAGGTTCATATGGGTGAAGTCCCGCACCCTCGCAGCTGCTGCAGACCCGTTAGTGTTCATTGACACTACCTTCTGGTTCACCTGGTTGGTGACTGTTTGGGCCAGCAATAGAATGGCCGCCCTGAATTCGGTGGTAGACACCGAATCATCTTGAGGAGCTGTCGGGGCTGGTGGGGCAGGTCTGTTGACATTACTGGCCCTTCTTCCATTACCACATCTGGGAGGCATGGTTCACTGAAATATAATAGAGCACGAATTATAAGGGCATTACTGAAATTGAACTTTAACGCACGATAAAGAGTATGAACAAAAGAGAGTTTTTCCTAATAATATCTCGTAGCCTCCTCGTCATAAGTGTGGTGCGCTTCACACCCATGAAAAGAACTATACTCGATGCGGATTTTAGAAATTCCGAGGATACTCTAAACCTAGGGCTCTAATACCAAGTTTGTCACACCCCGAGACTACACCCTGGACGTAACACAGTACTTGAAGTCACAAGTAACCCCAAGTCAACTCCTAGTCTATCATACACTTGTATTATGATTAAAACAATATATATATATATATANATATATATATATAACAAAAGCTTTGAAATAACAACATAGGAGAATTTGAGAAAATAAACTAGAAGAAACATTAAAATTTAAAACATTTGAAATCTGAAATTTACTATGTGTCTGAAAGCCTTCTAACTGATGAGTTTATAGGACAAGCCCCCAGCTAACTCTAAGTATAACAAAAAATAATAACTCAACTGAAAGAAAGTAAAACAAGGCCCTCGAATGATGAGGACTTACACTTCGGCTGCAGCGGAAGAGGATCTGAAGCGCAATGGCTAACGATGCTGAGTTTGGGAACCTGCAGCTGTATCATAAAATGATACAGCATAAAAGTATCCATTAGTACTTTGAATGTACTGAGTAAGTGGGAAAAAACATATCTGAATATAAAATCTGAACTGAAATGACACGTAATGACCAACAGGTAAGCTGAACTGAACTACTGATGTATACTAAAATGGTCAAGATGACATTGTCTGATGGTCAAAGACATTTTCTAAGTCTGAAATACTGAGTCTTATAGACCACATTGAACTGATCTGAACTGAACTGAACTGAACTGACTAGTGGGAGAGTCTATAACCGACATATAACCGCTTGAGCTAGACGTGGAGTCCGATGTATACACCCCACTGGTAGGATCCAATATACCTTTCCAGGGTATAAAGGCATGAACTGGGTGATCGCAAAAGTCTGGGGCCAATCAGGCCAAGTAATATTGTAACCTACATTGGCAGCGTAGTTCTGGAAACCTGGGTGAGCTGAACCCCGGCCCGCTCGGTGCTAAGTCCTACTCCCACTAAAAACCTATACTGAACTGCTAAGCTGATAGCTCAAAATTGGGGCCCAAGACTAGTCAGGGACATATAACTGAAAGTACCTTGAGATCGGACCAGATTTTGAAACTAGGTTCTAGACTGGTCAGAGCTGCTTATCTAGAAGTGTCGAAACCGTATAATAACAAACTGTAAACTGAACTGGGGTCTTGGGGCTGGTCAGATCTATATATATATCTAAAAGTCATGACGGCCTAATGAACCAGTAAACTAGATTCTGAGTCTGATTCTGATAACTGGGAGGCACCACTGACACCTCGGGAAAGACTGAAGTCAAACTGATCAGTTGACACTTTCTAAATAGTGTTGAAGAGGTTCTACATTCTAACTGAACTAAACTACTAAGCAGCTAATAGAGAACACAACTCATTCCAACAACACGGGAATTTCATAATATGACAAAATTTCAAGAATTTAAAGGGGTATCATCCAATAGGGGTAAAATCATTCTCCTCAATGGAATAATTGCTCACATATATATAATAAGAATTACTAGGATATTCAGCCCAAAACATACTTTGCAAAATAGATGGAATTTAATATGCAATAATCTTTACTCAAAAATTTAGGGTTGTAAATCATTTTGGCAAGAACAACAACAATTTACTTATGAATTGATGAAGATCATATGAATAATAAACATGGATAATAACCCAATTGAAATTTTAAAAAAAAAAAAACCAACATGAAAATCCCTTCATATTCGAAAATCTCAGGGCTAAACTGATAGGGAAATTATGGGAAGATATTGGGGGACACAAGGGAAGGACAATTCTCTTGTTGAATTCCCACATACCTGGCTAAGAATTCCCTAAAGAAGAAGACCTGAACTGCTGCGATGAAGGAAGAACCCTAAGCTTTCATGAAGGATTCTTGAGAGGAGAACGTACGGTGATTTTTTGAAAACTGAGGGTGGAAATGAGGAATGAACCCTTTTTCCCAGCGAATTTCTAAGGGCTATTTAGTAATTTTCTACTCTCCCAAGCTTAAAACTACGTCATTTTAGTAATAATTTAAAACCTTTTAGTGGGAAAATCTGCGAGGTGACCCTAATGAGGGACCTAACGAGTTGTGGTCACCAGTCATGGACCACACTATCTCAATCCTGAAGATTAAATGCTAAGTTTGGTAACAAGTCACCTAACGAGTCGTTACCATTGACGATGACTTGTTGTGACACTCGTTTGGTGCACTGGCTAAAAACTGATTAGGGCTGACAACGGGGACGTAACGAGTCGTTACAAGTGACCACGACTCGTTGTTCCCACCCGTCAAGTACACTGACCAACTTATAAATTCCTCGACCCAGGCCTGACCACGAGTGACTTAACGGGTCGTGGTCAGTGACCACGACTCGTGAAGTCTCTCGTTTGGTGCACTCCTTCTCATTTTCAATACTTACTCCTTCTCATGACTAATCTAACGAGTCGTTGGGTCTCATAACGACTCGTTAGGTGAGTTGTCATGTAGCATTTCTGCATCTTTTTTTCAAATTTTCTAATTTAAGTCCCAAATTTAGATTTTGAGTTTCTGGGGCATTACATTATTATAAATAGATAGATGAACAAATAAGTTTATAGGTTAAATCAAGTAGCCTATTAAAGTCCGATTCTTCCCAAGAATACATAATATAACCCGATTCTTCCAAGAACTCCAATGTGAGACATGAAATATCAATAAAACTACATAAGTATGAAACATAATATAATGAAATAACCATATGTACTAGTATGCACACACTAATACAGTAGGTTTCACGTGACCCATGGGGGTTGCAAGTTCCATAAACTCCCCCAAAATCAGGTCTCCCAGAAAATATCGGGTGTCCAGACGATAGGCTATAATATCATCACTCCATTCAGAATCATATATATTAGACCAATAACTATATNAAAATGTATGAGATAATATTGAACAATAACTATATAATTCATCAAGTATAAAATGTATGAGATATCATATGCAAATATATAAGTATGATGCACACACAGGGAATATATGCAGTATAGATAAAATATTTTTTAACCAATCAATAACATCAATTATATGAGTAGTAAGGAGTGATGAGTAATCAAATAATCAATAATGCCATGAATCAACTAATAGCTCATTCAGTTATGTTTTCAACTTCTACTTATATAACAAATCAGTCATGAGTAGTTAAATATTTACCACGTAACACAGTATTAGTATCTGCATAAGTACTCATCATCTCACCTATACGGGACCGCTCTTACCTATTTTCTTATAATTAATCAGTTACCAGGACAAACACTTCAAAAGCATCTAGAATAGTCTTAATTTGCCTTAAACATAGAGCTCAAATAATCAAAGAATGATTTTGCCTTTTCTCAGAGACTCTGAACAAGATTAATTTGTTCAAATATGTAATCTACAAAAGAATACAAGTTCATGGACACTCGAATTGCTATATTAACAACCCAAATCTAAAAAGTCAATCCCAATTCCCAATTTCAAAACTATAATTTCATTACAAAACTTATTTGCCCATAACATATAGGTCCTACATCTTAAAAATCATCAAATTCCAAACATGAATCGACCTTTAAATTAATAAGATATTATTTTTTAATTCTAGGGAATAAACCCTCTAATTTTCCAATCAAATCTATGATTATAATGACAAATTAATGATGGAGTAGTGGGAAAATATAAAAATCAAGGTTGAAATTTATCCCCAATCCAAATCGTGAAGAACACCTCTACAATACCCTAAATTCGAGGACTCTAACTCCCAAAATCAAAATAAGAACAATGAAATCGAGTTGGGATTTAAATTTTTCCAAGCATCAATTGTTTTGTCACACCCAAATAGGCGTGACCGACACCCGGTGCCGCATCTAAACAAGCAAAACCTGCAGCTAACCAACAACAATACGCCAAGTCGACAAGGCTCGACATCTTCACAACATAAAATAATAGATGTAATAACAATAAAAATGAAAATGATCTCAAGGACAACACAATATATACAAATGGCCGACAAGGTTGCACTTGCTCAAAAGTTTTATACAAAGGGCCCATATGTCACACCCCATCTTGGGAGGCATGACTAGCACCTAATGTCATACTAGGACTTGAGCTGACCTGGCTGGGTATAAGAACCTATGGTGCCTTGCAGCAACTCAAAATCAAGAAAATAAACTGCTATATCTCAGTTGTAAACATAGCCTCGAGCCAACAAGGCCACACAACAAACTTGTAAAGGAAAATTGCTAACCCGGTAACATGACAATAAAGGGATCTTATGCGGGCCGACAAGACCACCATGTTGTCTAGTCATAACAGAATGAAAACAGACTATCATATTCATACTATAGCCAATAAGGCTTCTAACTAACTAGATAACTAGACCCCACACGGCCAACACGCAAAATACAACATACATAGGTCTCACACGACCAGCAACAATCAACAAACTGAAGACTATAGTCTGCAAGCCTCTAAAAGTGAAACATATTGGTCGGGACAGGGCCTCGGCCTACCCAAAATCTATATAATAAAGGAAAAGCAAACCTCTACTACCTGAAAACTCCGACTGAAAGGAGCTGACCACTCTGCTGATTTTGAATAGCTGCTAAAGGAGGTCCTAAAACCTGTCTGTCTAAACCCGAGGCAAGTATGCAGCACCCCATGCGTGGGTATCAGTACAATATGTACCGAATATGTAAGGCAGTAATAAAAGCTGAATAGAATCTGATAAAGAATTGAAAGTAATCAGCAAGAAGGAGCAGAAGTTAACATGTATTCTTTTATTACCATAATCTGCATCTAATAGATAACTATACAATAAGAGCGTAAGTTGTACGGCCATAAATTCATAAGCTATATCTGGAAATAAATTATGCAAACGAGAACCTAACCTGGCCTCCATAAGCCTGGAAGGTACAATCATCACAGAAATAACCTACCTGGGCCCCCATAAGCCCCGACAGGTGCCACTCAGTCTATATACCCCTACCGGTACCCCTGAGGCCCTGCAAGTAACTATAACTGAACTTATCTGGTCTCTTGAGACTATATTGGAGTCTTCTGGGCTTCTATAACTGTATCTGAACCAGTTGAGCTCCTGAAACTGAGTTTGAGTCCTTTGGGCCCTGTGAATGCACCCCGAGCACACAAGGCTCTACGAAGGGTCTGTAATACCACTGCGGCGTAGAAGAAGTCCATGAGTGAATAGACTTCAATATGGCCCCATAGGCTTTACTTTACTCCTTACAGACAATATATGGCTCTGTAAGCAATTTAGTAGCTCCGTAATTGATACGGTGTTGTAGCTCCGTAATCGATCTATAGTTCCATAAGCATTAGCAATATCATAGCTCCGTAAGCAGTTCTTACAACTAGAAGCCTCTTAGCTATTCATGGCGAGAGGCAGTACAAAATACGATCTACCCCAACCAGGAATATTGTGCTACAATCCACAAATCTAGTCACTCAAAAGGCGTATCTAGCCCCATAGGCCTAACGCTACCACTACTCATCCCTAAAATAGTTTATATAGCTGCCAATAGGCACACCCCGTGTGCCTACACCTGGATAGAGGGTCCTGGCAGCGATTAGAACCTCCGTCGGCTCAGAAGGAAAAGAACGAGGCCTAGATGACCTAAGCGATAGGCTGAAGGTTATGCTAGGGCAATGATAGCTCATAAGCAAACAGTAAGATCACAGGTGACCAACTATTTAGTTCCTTCTCTTAGAATGACTGTAGGGCTTCTACTAATCGGACATGATCCTAAACAGTTAGCCCTAACTTCCCACAAATAGCTTACTATAATTATTAGCCTGAAGGTAATTCTGTGATACGATGGTTCTATTATCCTAGATCTTAACTTGGTTTGTCTAGATTTAATATGGCTCCTTTGGGAGATTCATAGCCTCTTAGGCAGGTATATCTGGATTTAGCCCTTCATGGAAACATGTACCTGGGCATCTATAAAAGTAGCCTGTGGCATTGGTCCCACATCTAATCCCTGACTCGGTTTCCCCCCGTAGGACATCACTTAGTCTATCAGATTTCTAACAGCTGGGGTAGTTCCCTGATTAACCTATATGACAAGTAATAAGTCGATTGAGGCCAACGGTTACTGACAATAGCCAATCATATGGCAAGTTGTCGCTCAGTTCATTAGGCAACCCTGGTGCCATTGACTCAAAGGTAAGACCATCCTACCAATATTATGGCTCTAGAGGCGTCAAGGTGCGCCAACGGCCTACGGGCGAGCTTTACTGTCTATATAGGTGTTAACCAGAAAGTTATATCGCCCAGTTACACCCTATGCTGTCCAACTTTACCAAGTTAGGCCCAACAACTACCCACAAGCTTCCAAGGCCTTGGTATGACAGAGAGACATCAGAATCCCACTAATACTGTGAACAATTGAACAGGGAAGTTCATATGACGCTCCTAGCATTTGTCATACTGTGTATACTCTTTCCCGACGGGAAATACTATGATATAATCTCAATTCATCTCGTAGCAGCTAAGCACAACATATATCATCCTTATCTATTTGCAAAAGCTAATCACAACATACATACATTTAATTTACTTACAAAGATATAGGTCGTATCAACTATACAACGAGAATAACTTGCCGAAGAGGTTATCCTTAACAAACCTCAAATGCCGATTTCTATTCACCCAAAACCGTTCCAACCTATAGTCGGTAATTCCACCAAATTGCAGTCCTTACGCTGAAAAAAATATGGTTATTTTCAATAATAGGAATGGATAATAACAATATCCCTTTAAGCATAGTAACCATAATTCAAACCCTATCTAATTCAGCCAAAAACTTACAAATTCACGAGAGTCTAGAAGGTAGAAATGCTTACTCGTCACCTGTAGTCGCTTAGGACTCAATTAGAAGTTATTTCTACAACTTTTACTCGGTGGGGTTCGGTACTCTGAGTGAGATTTCAAGAAATAACTCAATAGGGACATTCCTTGTAGGCCTAGGAATCATTACCTCAGAAGAATTTGCAATTAGACGAGGTTTGATAGCGTAATCCGGCTTCAATTTGATGAAATCTTTGTAAGAGAGTCGCTCAAGTCCATAGCTCTCAATAGGGAAATATTTTAAATGAGACAAGTCCACAAACTTAACATATATATATAAGTGAGGCGGTGGCAGGGGGAGCGCGATGCGCCGCCCACAGCACCAAGAGTCGGGCGCGACGCGCCGCTCCTTGCGCCCAGCCTCTGCTTCAGCCTCCTGCTCACTCGATACCGTGCTCGCATACTCATCCCTCGAGCTATTTTCTGTATGCTTCATACCCCAAAACTCTCAACATACGTACGCACGCATTGGTTAAATGATAGAAACTTATGGGGTGTAACACCATCGGGCCTATAACCAAAAACAACCCAATAAGGCAAGTCTATGAGTCTCTGTAAAGCTTAGAAAGTTAGTAAAAAAGGGCCCAACCTACCCAATAAGTACACAAAATTAAAATGAAAGTTAGTATACAATGGCCCAACCTACCCAATAAGTACACAAAATTAAAATGCATTGGGTAACTCCGAACAAGTTGGAGCTTACCGACAATCAGGAACTCAACTTAGCAATGCAGGTCACGATCTACCTGATGGTCAATACCTTCAGGCATGTATGAAGCGCACAACCTGGGGCATCAATAAGAAAATATATCGAGTATGTAAGACGACAGAAAGTTAAGAGTTTAGATAGACAGAACAAAATAAAGAAGAGAAGGAAGTCCTAACAGAATAGCCAAACCAAAAGATGAAACAACAGATTACAAATCGATATTTAAGCCTATCCAAATCACCCAACAACCATGACTATCTTCAATTTATATATTCAGTCCACAGCTAGCAGAACAATATCGATGCAAGTGATACAACAACCAATAGTAACAAAACAATTCACAACTATGCGAGGGATACACCTCACGGTCTTATAGGTTTAACGACATATACAAGTCCAAGTGCATTGGAGGATTCATTCAACAACCATATATTCGCGAGTATGGGCACTAGTGTGCTAGAGAATTCATTCGACAGTCATACACTCGGAACTATGGTCACTAGTGCGCCAAAGAATTAATTCAGCGGCAATACACTAGCTGTAGAACAGGCTAGAATATATCCATCATTCAATCACAAGCCTAACCATTATGAAGAATACTTCACAGCCTACTCTAATCGGCTAAGCCCCAGGCTTATCCCATATGCTAAAGCAACTTGGCGATAGTGGGTACCATTGAGCCTTTGGAGGAAAATCAAGTCACACAAAACACACTAGCTCAATTAAATATTCAACGTCAACAATACAACCCTTAACTCAACAAATTATTTAACAACCGATGTCATAACAAAATTCAAATTTGACACGTTTTATCGCTCCCCAACTTACGATAACCAACCAATCTAATACCCGAACACGCGAATAAAATTTGAATATAGAACAACATCAAACCAATAGCTCAACTAAAGTATTTCAATAGGATTTTCCAGTCACAAAATAGTAGGTTCGCACGATAATAACAAGGGCTCAAATTTAATAAAAAACATGTCCGGAAAAAAAAAGCCTTAATGTACCTCTATAAAAATGACTCGAACTTACTCGGAACTCAAGTTATCACTATCAATAAAATATTGCTTTAAAGTAGCCTTAACACCATAAAATGCAGCTACAAGATTCCAACAAGAAAGTAGCACAAATGGGACTCAATCAATATGATTTCTATGGATTTAACGATAGAAACTTTAAAATAACAGCGTACCGAGCTTCATAGATTCATAGTTGCAATATCTAACTAGAAATCACAAGGAAAAGGAGCTCACCAATGTATATGACACAGGGCAGCTACCGCAACTTCTCGAAAAACCACCAAAACACGATCTAAATGGGATTTCTAGTTTCACAATCTTGGATTCAAGCTTAAATTATGTTCTATAGGATCCAAATCAGTTAGAACTGGTTGAAGAACTTTCGGAGAGGGTTTGCACCGGCTGGGAAGTCAAGAAAATGAAATACAATGTCCAAATCGACCTAGGACACATATATAGAGAGGATGCCTAACATCACTACCACGACGCAGGCCGCCTAGTTGGCGCATTGAGGCAAGACACATCCTTGGCCCTCTAGACTTTTTTTGACATTTCTCCCCTCATACGTGATCTCTACCCCAAGTCTTCCCTTGACGTATAACACATAGTTATAAAATTAGGCTCGTACATCTAAAACTCATCGACGAAAATAATCTGAAAGGATGGGGTGTTACATATTTTTCATGAATGCAGCCCACTCATGTGATTGCAATAAACTGCCCCAGCACAACCCTTCATGAACGCGACGCATAAATCGCAATCGCCATGCAAAACCTGAACCTGTTCCATGAACTTCTTTCTATGCGAACATGAGGCCCTATCCGCGATAGTGATAACCAATCAACATAACTCTACGTGAACGTGAGGCCTTTCTTGTGATCGCGAGATTAAAACTTACACCAATAACCAAAATTTTAATACAACCCAAAGTTCATTTTGACACCCAAAACTCATTTGACATCTCGCGGACACAAATCAAATATTCAAACCACTCTTAAAATGAGTTGTAAACCTATTGGAATAATTAAATCGCTAATCTGAGATCATTTTGATCAAAAAATGATCTTGGTAAACCCAAATTTATCAAATAAACTCGTAACCAAATCAATAGTCCAAATCACTTTCGAACCCCCTGAGATATATGCAAATCATCGAACTAAGTCATGAATTACCCTTCATACCTAATGACTTGTCAAACCTCAATTCTGAGCTTATTAACCTAATACATTGACTTTGGTCAAACTTCCAAAATAAAAATTTCTTCTCCAAAATACATTTGATAGCCTCGAGAATTGTGTCACCCATCACCGTTAGTCATAAATCCAAAATTAAGCTACGGGGACATTTTCTAAGGGAAAAGAGTTTTAAAATGCAAAATGACAATGCGGGTCGTTACATCATTCACCACTAAAATAAATATTTGTCCTTGAACGAGTAAAGAAGAGGTACTTGAGATAACAAAAAATTGTGAATATCTACTCTACATGTTTGACTCGGTCTTCTAAGTAGCCTCCAGCACCAAACGGTGCTTTCATTACACCTTTACAAAAGCTATCTCCTTAGACCTCAACTTTCAAGCCTTCCTATCTAAAATAGCTACATGCTCCTCAAATGTCATATTCGGATACAACTATACCGGATTCTATTAAATCACATGAGAACTATTCAAATGGTATTTCTTCAGCTTCGAAACATGAAATACTGGGTGAACGCCTAATAAGTCCAGTGAAAAATCTACCTTATAAGCCACCTCACTAATATGTGGTACCACCTCAAATGGACCAATAAACCTCGAGTTGGGTTTTTCTTTATTTCAAAACCTCATTACACCATGTATAGGTGCAACCTTCAGAAAAATCTTTTCACCAAACATGAGCTCTATGTCATAAACCTTCTGATCAACATAGTTTTTCTATCTACTCTGAGTTACGAGAAGTTCCTCTAAATTAATTTGACCTTATCTAAAGGATCCTTCAATAAATTTGTACCCCAAGTCTTGGACTCAAATGCATCCGATCAACCAACTGGAGAATGACATTTCCTACCATACTAAGGATCAAATAGAGCTATCTAAATACTAGAATAATAATTATTGTTGTAAGCAAACTCCACCAAAAGCAAGAATTGATCCTCATGATCATCAAAATTAGTCACACATGCCCGCAACATATCCTCAAGAGCCTAAATAGTCTGACTGAGTTGACCATTAATTTGTGGGTGAAATGTTGTGCTGAGCTCTATATGTGAACCCAAGTCCTTCTGCATAGATCTTTAGGAATGAGATATAAGCAGGCACCCTATGCAAACGAACTATCTCTCAAATGTAGATCTTGAATAACTTCTCCAAATTGTAGGTAGTCTGAACTGGTAAGAAAGGTGTAGATTTGGACAATCTGTCCATACCCAAATAGTATCAAATTTCCTAAAAGTCTATGGTAACCTATCACGAAGTCCATAGAAATATGCTTTTAATTTCACTTGAGTATAGACATCCTCTTAGTCATATCATTCGGTGTTTACTGCTCATAGTTCACCTGTTGACAATTCAATATCGCAACATATACTTCATTATGTCTTACTTCATTCTATACCACCAATAATATTGCTTCAAGTCATGACATGTCCTTACTTACCCAAATGAATAGAATACCTCAAACTAGCCTCTTCCATGATAAACTTAGTCAAGTCACCTATTTGTGATGAACAAATGCATCCCAATCCTCAAAACACCTTTATCATCAAGAATTGTCTTCTTAGCCTCTTATTGCAACACTTTATCCCTAATTATGCGTAACTTCTCATCTTTAAATATCGAGCCATAATTTGTTCCCATAAGAGTGACTGAGCCTCCACACAAGCAAGAAATCTATCAGATTTTAAAATATCAATTCTCATAAAATTGTTCGCCAAGGATGAAAATCCATAGCCAAGGGTCGTTCCTTCACCCGCAATAATGGCAAGCTATCCATACTCACTGTCTTATGACTCAAGGAATTCGTTACCACATTTTCCTTTATATGGGTGATAAAGAATGATTATGTCATAGTCCTTGAGAAATTCTAACCACCTCCGCAGCCTCAAATTGAGATCTCTCTAATTGAATATGTAATGAAAGTTGTGACAATCCATGTAAATCTCACAGTGCACACAATAAAAGTAATGCTTCCAAATCTTCAAAGTAAATACTACCGCTGCCAACTCTAAGTCATAAGTGGGGTAGTTCTTCTTGTGTGTCTTCAATTGTATTGAGGCATATGTTATAACCTTTTCACGCTGCATCAAAACATAACTGAGGCAAATATGTGAAGTATCATAATAAACAGTAAAACCCTCTTCCTTAATAGGTAATGCCATTATTGAAGCTAAGATCAACAAAGTATTAAGCTTTTAAAAGCTTGCATCACACTCATCTGGCTATTGAAAAATCACATTCTTCTGAGTCAACTTTGTCAATGGAGAGGGAATGGATGAAAAATACTCCACAAAGCACATGTAGTAACCTGTGAAACCTACAAAATTTCGAATTTCAATAGGTAAAGTGGATCTAACCCAATCTCGAACTACCTAAATATTCTCAGGATCAACCATGACACCCTTCTTAAACGCTACATGTCCCAAGAATGTCATAGAACTAAGCCAAAACACATACTTCAAAATCTTGGCATAAACTTGTTCATCTTTTAAAGTCTGAAGCACAATCCTCAAATGCTACTCGTGTTCTTCCCTACTATGGGAATAGATCAAAATGTGATGAAGACAATAACAAAAGAATCCAAATAAGGCTTGAACACTCTGTTGGTCAATTCTATAAATGTTGTTGGGGCATTGGTCAACCCAAAAGACATAATCAAAAACTCATAGTGGTTATAGCGGGTCCTGAAAGCTATTCTAGAAATATCCTCCATTCTAATATTCAATTAGTGATAACTGGACCTCAAATCAATTTTGAAAACACCGATACACCCGAAAGTTGGTCGAACGTGACTTTATTCAATTGTCAGTAGTCAATGCACATCCGTATACACCTCTCATTCTTCTTAAGAAAAGAACACCGAAATGCCCAAGAGGAAACGCTCGATCTAATGAACCCTTTACTAAAAAAGACCTGTAAATCTTATTGATTTTTTAAAGAAACTTTTGTGACGAAGTTAGTGACAGATTTGTGACGGACTAATTCCATCATAAACTTTGGAAAACTAGTTGTCCCACATTGGTGGACAAGCAAATATGAAGGCAAAGTGGCGTGTATAAAATAGCAAGATAGTAATCTTTAGAAATATAATTTTTCAATTAGTTATTATTAATCGCGATTTAATAATTAATAAATAAATAAATAAATATAAATTTAATTAATATTAATTAATAATAAATAATATATATTTATAAATTTATGAATGTGAAAGGTTATCAAATTGTCAAATTCAGGACGTAATTAGTGGTACATTAAAATTCAAATATACTCTGAATAAAAATCTGATCAAGTTCAAGATCAGTTTCAGATGTATTTGCAGTACTATTCTTCACTTCTTACTCCTTATCATATATATCCATTATATACACAAATATGAATTGTAGTAAAGAACACACAACCCGCAAGACATGCTTGGCTGTAGTTTCTTTTCATGATCTTGTGAAAGCGACAACTCTTTGGTAAAACAAAAAAAAAAGCTAGGCATCTGTCCACCTTGTTTAGTTATTGGACAATACTCAAAAAAGAATTTTTCTTATATAGAAGTTGAGGAAAGGAGGAGCCTGGAGAACTAAATTAAAAGAGAAGGGAGAGTAGAGTATATAGCCTTTTATTACTACTAGCTTTTGTAAGATATAGTTTTGTCATGTATGGGGCACAGTTAGACAGTGGATAGTGGATAGTGGATAGTGGATAGTGGACAGTGGGGTCATTATATATATACACATGAAATAACTTACTATAAAGAATATCAAGAATGAATCATTCTAAAGCTAAAGAAAAAAGGAAACCAACTTTCCATAACTTCCTATCTCCACTTTTTGGCATTGCACTTTGCTCTGTGTGCACTCTGCATTGCATTGCATTGAATTCTCACGTCCATGAAAAAAGAGAGAATAGAATATACTTTCCTCTCTCTGCTTTGCAACAATGTGGACGCTCCCATTTACATTTTGAAATCATATAAAATATTGTTCCCTTTGCATGTCAGTGGGGCAGTTGGTCCAGGAAAAAAAAATGAAATCTTCTCACTATATATCCTGTTTTTTTTAAAAAAAGAAAATAAAATATGTGTGTGTATATATATATACACAACCATTTATAAGTAGTGTCCGAATTAATTTGGAACATCTTTATTATTTCATCGAGGATGGACAAAGTCATCTTAGGATTTTTTATTAAATTTCTGACTCCGTCATTATTATCGAGTATGAGAGTTTTGTTATCTCACGTCAACTTAAAAAATGGAGAAATTTTATTCACTCAAACTTAAGTTGATGAAAATAATTCTCATATTTTGTTTCTCAATTGAAAGTTAAATCTTGATTTTCTAGTGCTCCCCCTATTTGAATTTATGTAACTTAATTCTTTTTGCCCTGTCTCAAAAAACTTCTAATACTTCTTAGATTTAGTAGTATTTCAATTCTTTATTTCAATTCTTTAATTTTAATATTTTACATGATATATTTAAAAGTGATATTAATATTTTATATTTATTTTTAATTTATATCATAAATTTTAAAAAAATTTATCAAATTTTTTAAATTTCTTGTCCAATTTACACACAGACACACACTCTTTTGGGTGAAATTTTCACTATTTTGTTATGTGGCATGGTAAGACTTGTTAAATCCAATTGAGTTTATTCTAAAATTGGTCAACTAAGTTGTTTCTATTTTTAATTTCTTCCACTCTTTATCTCTGCCATGTATGAGAAGTTAGCAGGCACGCTTTAGCTCTTCAAAGCACACATGCTCAAGAAAATTTCGAACAATGAGAAAACAATTCTAACATTCAGTTTAATATTCAAAAAAATATATATTTTGTAAGAAATGAAAAAAATTTCACATCGGTGGTTAATGAGATGTGTAGTCTTTTTATATGGACTTGGATAATCCCCTCACAAGCTAGTTTTTGGGGTTGAGTTAGACTCAAGATTCATTTTTTTATATGGTATCATAGCATGACTCATCTCACCTGATGTTGGGCTTCCATTCTAAAAATTGTCTACGCAAAGATGTCCAACTTTGGGCGTGAGGCAGGGTATTGAAGAATGAAAAAAATCTCACATTGGTGATTAATGAGATGGGTAGTCTCTTTATATGAACTTGGGTAATCCTTCCCTCACAACCTAACTTTTGGGATCGAGTTAAGCCCGAGATCTACTTCTTTACGTATTTCACTTAAATATATACACACAAAATGCTAGTGTCAGGGCGGATCCAACCTTCGTTTCGAGTTTATATATATATATATATATGAACTCAATACTCATACATAAATATAAATTTAATAAAAAAGTAATATATAAATCATTAAAATTATAATATAAATTAAACTCCTAATACTTAAATCTTGAAACGGTTCTAACCAATGCTACAAAAAAGGATAAAATAAGGCCAGGCATCCTTTGCATGTCATGTCACCAAACCTAAACTCCTTTCTACTTGTATTACATTATACTACTTAATTATTTCTTCTTTGTTTTTTTGTGTTACCCCACTTGCCATCATTACCTCAACCTCATCATTCAACTTGCCTTTTCTCTTCTTTTTTTTTTTTTAGGACATGGGTGGTGGGGGTGGGGTGGGGTTAAGGGGTTTACTTAAAAACTTTAATATGATCATGACTTTTATAATATAGCTGGCTCTTTTAATTTCTCACAATTGTTATACACGACCTGCAAACTTCCTTACTTTTGATCATTATTTACATTTATTTACCACTGATCATTTTGTCTTACTTCTACTACTACTCAGTTTGACTTGACATGCTTCCACTTTTCCTTTTCCCCAACCTCTATAATTTTTCATATGTATTTTATTTTAATTTTCATTGATATTATTTAAATTGATATAAAATTTTAAAAAAAAAGTAATTTAAAATTATATAACTGTAAAAAAAAATTAGAATTGATTTTGTTATTCTTGAGGCATAGAAAGAAAAAATAAAGAAGAGAATTATAAAATAAATTTTTATTAATAAATAAAAGTTTAAATAGTAAAATTAATTAAATTATTAAAAATTTCGTAACTATAAATTATTTTTATTATAAATAAATCAAAAAGTTGAATTGAATTATATCTAAAATATAAAAAGAGTATATTACATTAAAAATGTTTTTTTTTTAAAAAACTATTTCACTTGTCTTGCTTCATTCTTACCCTTAATATTCATTACTAATTCTCTAAATTATTCTCAAAATTTTTTGAAATGCTAATTATCAGTATAGTAAAAATTCAGTGCATCTATTAATTTGTTTTAAAAGAAAGTACAAAGTTAATTGTACACAAATAAAGAAGTGAGTGGATGCGTTGCCCGGATAAAACGAAAAAAAATATTATCTTAAAACTTTTAAATAAAAAATAATTTGAGATAATCGTTTTAAAAATTACATAGATCGTTTTCTCAATTTGAAAAATCGATTGAAATTTATTTCTGGTGGCACTTAATTTCTTGAGGGATTGCAATAGTTATAACAATTAATATCATAATTATTGTTTTTAGAGTTGTTGGATGAAAGCCACATTTGTTTAATTAATATAACGTAACCAAATATGCGCACGTTAATTAGTTGGTTTGTTGTCATAAGTAGAAATCATGAAGTTAATCCGTGCTTTACATCTTAATTAACAAAAGGAAAAAAGAACAATAATAATATTGTGTTTCAATTACAATCATGAACTATTGAAGGAATTTTAGAAAACTCATTATGTTTTTGTTTCCACGTGTATAGAAAAACCACCTTCTTCTTTTTTTTCCTTTCTTTTGGTTTCCTTCTATGTATTTGGCCTTTCAAATTTGTGCAAAAAGAATTTCAAACAATAGTGAAAGTAATTAGCTCATTATATGCGTCATTAACTAGTATGCTTTTCTCAATTTTTTTTCTTTTTCTTTTTTGTTGAAAGAAGGAAAAACATGAGGTAAATATTTAATTAAGATTTTCAAAGTATAAGGTCATTTAGGTCGATATGGGAAAGCTAAAACATTTTTTGTAATTTTAATTATTTGTGTTTGTATTATTATTTAATTATAAATTCATTAAAAATAATTTTTATATTATATAAAAATAAAAATAAAATTAAAAATTTATGTATATGCTACCCTCGAACTATTAAAACATTATGTGCATGAGAAGAGCCTGTTGCTATCTCAGCTTTTAAGAGTCCTTAGCCTTCAATAATTTCCTTGTTCGAAGATCGTGTTATTTCTTCTCTTCTTTTTTGCTTAGACCCATGTTAAGTTGGCACTTTCTTTAAAAAAAATATTTATTAGAGAATTATTATGTTAAATTAATACATCTTTTTATATGCAATTTTTTTTAGACTCTATGTGATTAGATTGTCCTAACTTAAAATATTACTTCTTATATTTTATTTTAATTACTAAGTATATTAAATTATTTTAAAATTTAAAAAATAATTAATTAGTTTCTTTCAATTCTACCTTTAATACTTAAAATCACTTTAAAATGTGAAAATAAATTTTATCATTATGATTTCAAAATTAATAGGGTTATATTAGTTTAAATTACCGTCCCTAATTTATTTCATAATGGGTGTGCAAATATTATACAACCATTAAAATAAAATAGAGAAGTACTACTTTATATAGTTACTTAATAATAATAATAATATTTTAGAATATTTTATTTTATTTTTGTAATAAAAAAAGGAATAAGTTTAAAAACGGAGGGATTATATATATCATAATGTATTCTAACTTTTGTCAAATAAAGGAAGCATCCAAAGTAGCCAAACAAAAGCCATGCAGGCACGACATCTAACAATTGAAGATTGAACAAAATTAGACATTACTATCGGGCTCATTTTAACTACGTTTTAACTTATACAGTGTATTTCAAAATATTTATTTTTAAAAAAATTTCAATTAAAATTAATAAATTTTTAGTTATATTCTAAAGATTTAATAAATAATCAACTTTATTAATTATTTTTTTATGATAAAAAAACTGAAGCAAATCGAAGCGGGTAGGAGTAGTATAATAGCAGCGTGGGCATTAATGCATGGGAAGATGAACGTCGTCATGCGAAACGAGATTCCGACAGCGCAGTCCATGAAATTCCACGCTTTGTTGCTGTGAAACATTCTGTGACAATTTTGCATTGACGTGCGTGGGCTGGGCTCAGGCCCTTTTCTCTTTGTGGGTCCCTTTTTCCTGACTAAGCGTGCTAACCCGGAGGGCCCACTGTAGCCTTATGAACCTTGTTTAATCGAAAAATATATACTCGCATTATCATCTATCAAATTGCTTATATTTAACTCTGGAAAGATTATTATTATTTTCTCATGATATTTTTAATTTAGATATATCCTATAATCTTTGATTAAATAATTTTTAATAATATTTTTGAATAATTTTTAATTCCAAAATAAATATTAAATACTTAAATTCAAAATTTTTAAATAATTTTTAACTTATGTTAAAAAAAATTAGTTAAATAAGAATAAAATTAAGAAAATATTATTAATATATTTTTAATTATATAAAATACCATTTATTTTAAAATACAATGAAAAAGCAAAGAAGATCTCTATTTTGAAATGAGCTTTATCTCAATTTACGTAATATATATTTTTAATATGTCACAAAAAATTATTATTCTGTTAAAATAATTTAATTTATAATTTTTATTTAAATTTTTAATAAAATAAGTTATAGTAACATAATATTTAAAATTTTATTTTAAAGATTTTATATCAAATCAAACTATATCATATAGATTAGAATAAAATGGGTAATACATTGGAAACATTCGCAATGTTTTGATTGGTGTAAAGGAAAAAAAAGAAGAGGAAGATCGAGCATAGTTGTGCTTTTTATTATTAATATAATTATTATCAAAACTGTCATTATTATTTCTTTTTACTAGTTAATAGTGAGGATCAATACTGTAATGATAGCCCTTTATAGTGGCTATCAATTAATAATACGATTATCAGTATTCGAAAAGGTCAACTTAGCACTAGCAGACTTTGAAGTGATCATTAATATTCATTGCCTTATTGTGTATAAAATTCTTTTGCTTCGTGGGATTGCTCTCATTCTGTTCCATTTGTTTCGAATTATTTGATTGAAAAATAAATATTTTAATTTTATACTTATTATAAAATTAATTATTTTATCCAATTAATATTATAATTTAAAATAATTAATTTTTAAATAAATTATGTTTAAATTTTATTTTTAATTAAATATAAAATAAATTTATTTAAAAATTAATTTTAAATTATTTATTTCCTTTATTACTCGTATCAAAAGTTTCAAAAAGAAGAATTAAAGAAAAAAAGTTATAGGTGTACGTCTACTCCCTTACATTCAAAATCATTTTTGTTGGTTTGTTTATTGTTTATAATTTTCAGTCATCAAATCAGGCTAATAAAAAGTTATTAAATATTTATAATTATATTAATATTTCTTCCAAAAAAAACAATAATTAATTTCAATTAAAAAAACTAATTTTTTATTCTGAATTCAAGTTTCATTTTTTAAAAATATTTTTAAAAATATTTTTAATTAATTAATTAAACCTTAGAAATTATACTTTTGGCCCTTTTTCGTTTTTTTTAAAAAAAATTAACAATTAGTGTTAGCCCAAGCTTTTGAAAAGTGCTTCTAAATGTATTTTTTAAATAAATGCTTTTGGGAGAAGTTATTTTTGGCTTCTTCTCCCTAAAAACACTTATTTTCTCCTAAAAACTTAAGACCAAGCATCTTTTAAAAATAAATATTTTTGACCTTTCAAGAAATTTGACCAAACAAGCTAATAAACTTTCGGTCTAATTGAGAAATTTCACCAGTGATCCCTTTTATTGGACATTTATTTAGTAAATGAGTTTTTTTTTAATTTCTAATCAAGATCTAAAGATTTTTTGAGAAACTGAAAATTTTGAGAATATGTTAGATGATGTTTCAAAATTTTTAATTAATATTTTTATCTGTGAGGTTGAAAAAATATGAACAAATATTAAACCTAAGTCTAATATTATTCCGGAAAGATAATTTACTCTCTAGACTACATTGGGTAACTTTTACAAATAAGTAATAAAATTTATAGCTTCTAAAGCAAGTATTTACATAAAATTACACAATGGTAGTTTTAAAAAGTTCCAATTACTTAATGAAAATTACAATTTATTCAAATTTTAATTTTTTAACTATTATGTATAACTTTTATATTTCTAAAATATTTTTCTAATTATAAGAAAATATTTTCTCACCTTAGATTACCTATCATATAATTTTCTAAAAATATTTAGAAATCTCTTCTCCATCTGCCGTATAATTCTCCCAAAAAATTTCAAGAATTTCTCATCTTCATTGTAATCGTGAATTCTCCTAAAAATCCCTCGAACATGATATAAAATATTAATATAATATATACTCAACATAATACACTATATATTAGATATTGTACATTAAACTCTATGCAATAGTAAACATGATATAATCGTTAATATAATATATACTGAACATGATAATTTATATATATACACACCCACACACATATACATACATTTAACACTATATATATTATATATTTTATGCATTGCATTAATACAAAATACATTTAAATATATTATATAATGAATATCATATATATTATAATACACTAAACATGATATACTATGTATTAGAGTATACTAATAGTGTTTTCTTATTAATAGATAGTATTTTTACTAGATGGGAAAATTTGTAAGACTAATCGATTTAATAGAATTTTTTCATATATATATATATATTCTAATATATATATTCTAATATTTATGTAACTTTCCTTTCAATCCTTGAAATATGTCCAAAAGAGCCAACCAATGTCCAAATCTAAGGTGAATTGGGCAGAGGTTATATTTATGGGCCAAATGGCGCTCCTTGTCATATCTATAAGTAGCTATGTAAACAATCTAAGGACGGATGAATTCGTAACAGCAAATTTTATTTCATTTTTAAAATTAAAGCGTAACAAAAGAAGAAATAAGGAAGGAGATTATAAAATAAAAATTAAATTTTTACTAATATAATAATAGATAATTAATTAACTGAACTACTTAAATTTTTCCCGTAACAACAAATAGCTTCTAGGAAGGTCGTATTATTATGTTTCTTCGTGCGACAAAAACTGATTATATTAGAGTAAGGGTGAAAAGCACATCTACTTTATTCTGATTTTTCAAGCTTCATATTTGAACTATCAGATATATGAGTTTCCTACCTGAACTGTTATCACTGAATGTTTATTGAAACACACCTTATCAACTATAGTTGTTTCCTTTTTCTTCTTGAAAATATCATCGTCGTTCAAGTAGGAAAAGGGAACAACTGATAGTTGAGGTGTATTTTGATAAATAGTTGGTGATATTCAGATATAAATAAATGCCTGATAATTCAGGTATAAAACTCAAAAAATCATAATATTTGTGTTTTCACCTTTTGTTTATTATATTAATTTAAACTTCTAAAGAAATATGTCAAATACACTATAAATGAGAATTTAAAAGATAAAGGGGTAGATTGGTGGTTGAGCATATCATGTTTTCGAAAACATAAAGCCAGACAAAAACAAGCTAAAGATGTTTGGTCCCATAATGTTTTCAAAGAACATTTCCAAAAACTGAAAAAATAATGTCTATTCTGAATTGTTTCTTAAAAACACATTTTACAACTCAATTCTTCCTAAAAAAATAAAATAAAACTAAACCAAAACGAAATCCATATGCATTAAGACACGCAACATGAATTAAGCATGCAAATTAATTTCTCAGTTGATATTAGGGGTGTCAAATGAGTAGATTGGCTTGAATTTGGGTGATTAGAATAGGCTGAATTAAAAAATAGGTGAATTATTAATTTGTCTAAAAATTACTTGGGATGAAATGAATTTAGGCTGAAATAGGCTAAAAAATAAGTTATAACTCAATCTGCTCAATTCTTAATAAGTTTTAGTTTCTTTGTTTGTTTTTATAATAATATGTTAGTACCTCACAAAATTATTTTTTAATTTAAAATCGTTATATATAATTTATCAAAAAACGAAAATTATCTTTTTAAAAATATCTTAATAAATTAATTCGAATAATATATCAATCCAATTTTTTATAAACAAAGCTAATAAATAGACGATTCAATAACCAACGAAACTTAGAAAGGTTAGCCGGGCATGTTATCAAATTCCAGTTCAATTTGCACAACCATGTCAAGAAAGTTAAAGGAACTATTATGCAACTAGTTCCAATCACTATTCTTGCATCTTTTTTGCAATTTTTATTACTGCCCAAATTATATGGTATGGTTCATAATTACTTTCATTGAATTATTTGAGTTCGCTTAATATGAATGAGATCCGCGCAATACACACTGTTGGTGTGTTTTCTTCTCACGAAGAAAGAAAGAAGAGTGACTCGAGTTCAATTCAAATTTAACTATTTGCAACATGAAAACAGATTTTTCAAAAAATCCCTTGAAGCTAAGATTACGAAGTAAAATTTTATCTCTTCTTTCTTTTATCATGACATCGGACCATGAGTTTCTGCTTTTATAATTATATTTTTGGTGCGGCGTTATGATGGTGGTGTTTAAGTTTGGATATACAATGATTCCGAATGCCATCACCGAAAACTCTTTATCTTTTCTTTGAATACTTTATTCAGATCCTCGATCTTTTAATATCATTTTATTTTTACATGTCTCCATCCTATGCAACCACAACCTCATTTGTTTTCATTAAAATTAACACGTCCGAATCTAAATGCACATCCGAATGATTAAGATGTTCTCTCTACATCTGAACATTGAATGATTAAGATTGTTTGTTTTTCAATATCTGAATGTGCATACTTAATTTATTTGTAAATATATAATTCAAATAAAAAAGTAATTAAATATTAAAAAATATTACTTTAATAAAATGAATTTATTCTCTAATAGAAAAATAAAATATTAATTTGGTTTTAAAAAATTATGGTTAAAATATTTATGTTTGCTAGTTATGGTAGAGATGGTTTGTAGTGGATGGTTTGTAGTGGTGGTTGTGGTAATGATTAGTGTTAAGTAATTAGGGTGGTGATAGTTAAGTATTGATGGTGATGATAGTTATGATGATGGGGGTGGTAGGTGTTGTAGTAAGTGATGTGATGTTAACGATTGGTAGTGGTAGTTACAATGGTTAAGTTGATTGACGTAATTAGTTAACGGTGTTGATGGTGGTGACTGAAGAATGTATGGTGATTGACGATGTGTTGATAGTAGTTGGTGGCGGTACTATTTGTGATGGTGAAGATGATTGATAGTAGGGATTAGTCACAGTAGTGGTAGTGAGTTATAGTGGTGGTAGAGGTGGCAACGGTGGTGACAACTGTGGTGGTAGTGTTGGTAGCTGTAGTGTATATAATTATAATGATGAAAGTGATATGTATAGTAACGACTAACAATATTGGTTAGTAGTAGTGGTGGTTTCCAGTGATTGTTGTGATGTCGGGGTGATCGGCGACAATAGTGGTGGTTGACAGTGGGGGCAGAGGTGGTCGTTGGTAGTGGTGGCTGATGGTTGTGGACAGAGTAATGGTGACATACCTCTTAATGATATTAAGACATTGTTCCAGATCTTAATGGTTAAGACCTGTTCAAACCAAAAAGTGCTTAAATCTTAATGAAAACAAACACAGTTAATGGCCTAAGATCTGAACCATTCAAATTTATACCTCCATTAAATGCAAACAAATAAGACCTACATTTTAAATGATACTTTTTTCCCGATACAACTATCCCTTATTGTGAAAAGGTGAAAAGTTTTATTGTTGGAATCCTTTATTAAAAGAAGTTAATGATCCAATTCAAAAACTTATTCATTATGAACAGTTTTTGAGCAACTTTATAACAGCGACTTTTGTATTTCATCCATACAGGATAAGTTGATTAAAGGAGATTAAAGTAATTATCTTGCACATAAGCCTTTCGTTAAATTGTTAACCCACATATGCACCAACATATCAAGATGGTACATATAGTTCATGCTAATTTAATTAGAGAAAGATTCAGAATTTAAAATTTATAAATTTTGGCCTATTATAATCTCAAGTTAATATATAATAATAATTAAATTAAAGAATGAGTATCAATAACTTATCATGATTTTAAAACAATCAATAATCACGTAATTAGATACAATTTCAAATGCTTCATCTTCTGCTTAAAAGAATTTCATATTGACTCTCAATAAAAGACCTTAAAAATCATAAGATATGAATGAAAAACTTCACAATTTCAACCTATTTAAGTGCTAAAATTAAATTTAAGAAAAATTACTAACATACAATAATTACCAAAAATCCAATTCCAAATACATGTCAGATTATTAGCCACACATAAATAAATATATAAATAAATGAATAAAAATGTTCTAGTGATTTAACTTAAAATTTTAATTCTGAGTTAGATTTACCTGTAACAATTACAATTGATTTTCCTATTCAAAAGGCATTATTAAAATTCTAAAATGAATTTGTGAAACTCACTATATTGTCATTTTGTTAGTGACAAAAAAAAAATTCTTTCAATTTAAAAGTTTCTAATAGCGATCTATTTCTAATTATGCTTCATCTCGAGTTTCAAATATAAAATTATTAACAATTTTTATCTATTCTATAATAGTAAAATTGCAACAT
>JACEIK010002423.1:7441-17668 GCA_018107945.1 Datura stramonium
AAACCCCGTAAACCACATCCATGTAGTTGAATTGCCCACGAACTAGGATGTAACATCCCCGCTCAATGATGTAGTTGTGAGGCTAGTTTGTCGTGTTTAGGGGCTCGAGAGACCATGAACATCACATTTTCAACTATGTGAGACAATAATTGATAATTTCATGCTCGAACCATTGTGAATTGTAGCATTGCATGATTGGCCTTAACTCTAGTTGTTTCTTATATCGTTTCTAGATTGTTTTGTGACCACCCCTAGATTTAATTATAATTTCCCGAAAACTTCTATAATCAACACTTGTGAAGGTTAATCTTACACTTGAACTTGAATATTCGTTGTAATAAGTCCAGTCCCTGTGGGTTCGACATACGGCTCTCTAAAAAGGGGCCACAGTATTACTTGTATGACCGTGTACGCTTGCGAGTGTGCTGGAGCGCAACAGGAAGCTAACAAGGGAGGTCCTAAACAATCTAAACATACCTACGTTAGCGTGTAGTTCTGAGGCATAAGGTTGACTGACCCTTAGCCTACTCGGTGCTAGACACTACTCCCAAAAACATGCATGTGCTCTGCATCATTTTTCAACGAAGTTGAACCATCGTCAAATGACTAAGCTAAATCATAACATACATGCATAAATCTAAAGTCATAACATGAGGCCTTGGAATCAAACCATACCACAAGTTGAAAATAATGGGAGTTTAGACTCCCAAATCTATGTGGTACGCTAATACATGAAGTTTAGATAAATTCATGAAACATGCTTGATAATATGGGCTTGTCAATATTTAAAAATGCTTGACATAGACTTGATCATTCGAAAACATGAACATAGACATGGGTAATTCAAAATCATACTTTCTTCATATACACCTCATCATGCTTGAATACATATTTCATAGATCTCAACTTTCATAAATTTTCATGGATGGGCATCAAAATTTATAAAACTTGAAAACATAATTTATAATTGAAAATATTGTAAAATATGCCCATTAATCATAATTCAACATTAAGAACGTGTTTAGATTATATCCATGATTGAAACTTAGAGAATTCACATGTTGGGTTAAAACTCCATAGACTCATCAACTAGGATTTCATAAATTGAAGAGGGATTGGGCAAGGGTGTGGATGGATACACCCATTCATAGCCTTACATACCTGTAGAAATCTGATTTCACAACTCCCTTGATTACCCAATGGAAATTTGGGGAAGAACTTGAGGAATTTAGGCTTGATCACCTTTAGGTACTTCTAGACTTGCATGCATGGAAATGAATAAGCCTAGAATGAACTTGCTCCTCTTAAAACACTCTATTTTGAGCTTAAAACGACGTAGTTTAGGCCTTAGAAATTTAGAAATTACGGAAAAGCCCTTAATAAATTCGCAAGGAAAAACATACTGTCAATCCCAACGAGGGACTAGATGACTTGTGCCCCATCACCAAGACTCGTGGTCTGCTCTCGTCGCCTGCAATGGAAATTCATCACCACTGGTCACCACGAGGGACACCACGACTCGTGGTGTACCTGACAACTCGTGGTGACAACCTGTTAGGGACACTACTAAAAATATCCGATCTTCAATCAACTCTTGACCACAAATAACTCAAGTAATCGTGGTGCTGACCACGAAGTATGGTCACACCCGTGGTCACCTCAAAACTCAAAATCTCAACCAAGTCCAACCTCCTCCCCACGACTCACTTAATGACTCATGGCGCACCCAACGGGTCACTAGACAACTCGTCCTGTGATATGGTACAAAAAATTTTATTTTCTCCGTTTCAACTCCCGGGTCTGATCTTAGGGCTTTTGGGGTATTACATTAGTCTCATAAATAGTAAATTAAAATAAGTAAATACAAACAACCACAAAGAAAAATCAAATCTAGATTAAATCAGTCTATTCAACAACAACCATCCACCATGGCAAAAACCCTTGAATATGAGTTTAACCACTCATAGACAAGTGGAAAACCAATACTTATTCATCATAATACAAAGTAAAGAGTAAAGAAAAGAAGAAACCTAGTATAGACTTAGTCTTCCTTCCAAACGGCTTACAAGCATCCAAAGATAAACTACAGAATGTTAAGCTCTACAAAACTAGTCGACTGATCTGTCAAAAAATGACTAAAGATTCTTAACACATGCCCTATAGGATATATTTATAGTTGAGCCTTGAAATGACATTTTTTCTCTCCAACACTTGGCTTTAAAATTAGCAATTTTTGGCTCATAACAAAGCTGGTGCGCCGCCCCCACTATCTCACCACAGACTTAGTCAAATTTCCAGCAATTTCAACTCTGGGATGAACCTGGTGTGGCACCCTCACCATCACGCCAAAGACTTAGCCAATTTTTCTACACTTTCAGTGTGTTTGGTATGCCACTCTAACTATCTCACCAAAGCGTTAGTCAAATTCTTGCACTTTTGAACCCTTCAGGCGTGAGGCCTCCTCCATCTCACAAGAATTTTGGTGATTTTCTCTAAGTTTGAGAAGCTCTGGCACTCCACGTCCACCATCTCTCCAAGGTGTTGAAATGATCATCTTCTGAAGTCAAGTAGCTAGCGCGGGTCACCAGCCGTAGCACCAGAATTGAAGAAATTTTGTCAAGAAGCTAAAGACATAGCGCGGGGCGCCCACCATAGCCCCCAAACCTTCTTCTCAGCTTCTCAATTCTTCAACCTTGATTCATTTTGGGTCCTTTTCCTTTGGTTTCTTGCTGAAAACACCTCAAAACATTTATTATCATACAAAACACACAAATTCATTCGTGCATTTCATAAGGATTATGAACTCAAAACAAGAAAAAAGATGGGCAAAAACATGGCAAATGGGCATAGAAATATGCCCAACATCACATCAACACCCCTAACTTAAAGCCTTTACTTGTCCTCAAACAACTAAAATAAGAACATCTAATCTAGACTCTTGCTCCGGTATCACAAAGTGGAATGACCAAGGTGCTTATGAAAAGTAGCTACAAGCATGCAATTTTTCAAACAAGCTACCCCCTCCATCATGCAAAACTCACTAAACTTTCTCACAACTATCAAACTGACCATGCAATTTCTACTCATGACATCCATTCAATATGTAGGATTCCTAGATTGAGAAGTAGTCTATGCTAGCCATTTTCATCCGCATGCCCTCACATTAGACTAAGGAAAATGTCAATTTTCTGAATTAAGGTTCACACAGAATACATGGACACAAGATCAAAAGAGAAGAGAAAGACACTCAACTCTCAGAAAGATATTCATATGATAGGTCACAAATACCATATACTTGCCTTTATTCTCAAATGCCCTTTCTTTTAGAAATCTGGGTTAAGATCATATAAGAGCTTTTCTAAGCTTGTAATATTGGTCCAAGGGCTGGTAGAATACAAATATGAAATTTAGTGGCTCGTTATCATCCTTGAAACACTACTCACACTCATATTTCCTTTTTCCTTTTTGTTTCCTTCTTTTTGCTTCCCTTCTTTCCTTAGCAGTTTCACATAACCGAAAGTACTCTTTATGAGCTTATTTTATTTTCTTCCTCTTTTTTTTCTTTTCTTTTCTTTTCTTTTCTTTTTGTTTTTTTAAATTTTGTTTTTGTTTTCTTTCTCAATATACCTTAGGAAGTGGTCAGTTTATCCATATTTGTCCCTTTCGTTCTTTTTCACCTTATCACCCCCAACTTACACTTTTTCATATCATCACATAATGTCAAGGAGGATGGATTCAAAAGAGAA
Source organism: Datura stramonium (assembly GCA_018107945.1). Taxonomy (NCBI): domain Eukaryota; kingdom Viridiplantae; phylum Streptophyta; class Magnoliopsida; order Solanales; family Solanaceae; genus Datura; species Datura stramonium. The sequence continues at coordinate 11,188 of JACEIK010002423.1, forward strand.
TTAACTTGAGAATTAGTTTCGGTTTTAATGTGGTTAATCAAGAAAAGGGTCATAGGCTCAAAAGGGGAGACTAGAGATACATGCATCATTTGATAGGCTCACATAGGCAAATGGGACTTTTGAAACACAAAAAAGGCCTAAGTTCATCTCTACAACCCACAATCAATCCTAAGCTAATGCATGAGTAACCAAGCAAGTTCTAGAGTGTGACCACAACAAGTGAACAAACAAACTTCCTCACCACACATTGGCACGTGGATATCAAATAGACTAATCATTTCTACTCTCAAGTAGGAAATAAAAGCCATAATATTCACAATTAGATATCAAAAACAGAGATAAACATGTCAATGCAGAACAATTGTGGCAAAATATTTTAGAGGGGACAATCTTTCAAGCATGCAGTAAGCTGATTTGCCATCACCAGATAAGTCAAGGACACTCTATTCAACCAAGAATGACCCAAACATAGGCTGGTACCTTTAAGAAAGTCACCTAGCAATCTATCATCGAGACTAATCACTAAGAAAATTAACTACCTTATTATGACATATTCAATATAAATTAAGCCTCCTGGGAAAGACCAAAGCTAAGAAAATCCGGGAGGACTCTACACTACTAAAGCAAGAAATTAAAGTAAACAAAAGAGACAACTAAACATAACACACTTTTTCTTTAAAAACATCATTTCATTATAAGCCATAATTTTCATCAATCAAAAACATCATTTTTATTAAAAGCCACAATTTTCATCAATCAAAACTAACAAACCCCCAACTTAAATATATGCAATGTCCTCAATGCACATAAAAATAGAGAAATATGGGGGAATAAGAACTCTCTGAGGCGCTCAATGTGCACTAGTTAGAAGCATGTGGAATCACATCGGGGATTATCGTTCGGGTGGTAGGAACAACATTAGTTGAAGTGCCTGCCTCACTATTAATGTGTAGCGTAATCCTTGCGTAGGCCAGCAACTCCAACTTTGCGGTCTGTATCGCTGCAGCCTCTATGGGGTCCATGTTTGGGCCATCCTCCTCATCTGTCTCGGCCTCCTTCTCCTGCAATGGTATCTTGCCTAGAGCTCGGATGGAGTAGGGCCTCTGGGTAGTGATAGACTGGGAGAATAAACTCTAGCTGGTGCATCTCTGATAGATGATGGTCTGAAGGTGCAATTGCTAGTAGAGACTCTCTGACCAATAAGGCTCTCGGAGGCGACCGTAGAAGGCTGGTAAGTGGCAGGGTACTATTGATAGCCGGCAAATCAATCTCTATATTTTTGTCACAACTAGAGTCTACACCTTAGACGAGACGCAGTAGTTGGTCCCACAAATAACCCCAAGCTAACCCATGCTCTAACATTGCATTGGTAAACTATGTAAACATAAGAAGAAGCTGTATAAAATAATTATCCAAGAAATATTGATTTGAAAAGAGTAAACATATCTGAAAAGAATACTGAACAACTGTGTTTGAAAGCCAACTACTAACTGATGAGTTGTTGGGACAAGCCCCCAGCTAACTCTAAAATTTGTCTAGAAAAGAACTAACTGAAAAGTAAATATCGTCCTCGGAAGATGAGGACTCACCAAAAGCACTGCTGCTACTGAAATCGTTGGAAGGAACTACTGACTATGCTAAGACTGGAAACCTGTGCCTATATCATAATACGATACAGTATAGCAAGTATGCATCAGTACTTTGAATGTACTAAGTAAGTGAGATATACAATAAGCATGGAAAAAATAAGCACTGAACTGAAATAACATGAAATGACCAACTGATACTGAATACTAATAAAAGTTGAGCTATAATTGATATAGTCAATAATGACCCTGATTGACGGTCATAAACATGTCCTGGAACTGAGTGACTGAACTGAACTAAATTAAATTGAACTGAACTAAAACTATACTGACAAGTGGGAGAATCTATAACCGACATATAACCATGTGAGCTAAATGTGGAGTCCGATGTATACACCTTATCAGAGAAATCCCATAGTACCATGCCAGGGTATAGTGGTTGAGCTGGGTGATACAAGTCTGGGGACCGTTGGGCTAATAACCTATGGTGGCAACGTAGTTTTGGGAATCTGAGTGCGCTGGAACCCAGATCTGCTCAGTGCTAAGTAAGGGTTCACAAGGATTCCAGTTCACAAGAATATTCATAATCTGACTGAAGCTAACCCTATTTCTGATATTTAGGGCTAAGACTAACAAGCAATTATAGAAGAGTTTTGGAACAAAAGGGGAAAATAATTTTCTTGTTAAATTCTTACATACCTGGTGTAGAATCCCTGAGAAGAAATTTGAAAAATCTTGAAGAACACTAGAAGCCCTAGCTTAGCTCTGCACTGACTGTCTGGAACTTTTACGTTCTAAAAAATCGTAAGTTGAGAGGAATGAGAGGGATTAAGTTGATTACCCCTTTAATTCTCTCCAAAACGTACCCAAAATGATGTAGTTTAGGGATTAAGAAGATGGCAAGTTACTAAAATGCCCCTGAAAGAAAATTTGGAAAATTTTCCAACAGGGACCAATGGGTCACACGACAAGTTGTGGGTTACCACGACTCGTTGGGACCAGTCGTTGGTCCTGGGCATGAAATCTGGGCTCACTGGACATGGGAAATGAAAGGAGACCACGACTCATTATATGAACCAACAGGTCGCTGGTACCTCTCGTGGCTAGTGGCAGGGTCTTCGAGCAAAACATTGGACCCCCCTCTAACGGGTGACACCACGACTTGTTGGTAGAACTCACTGGGTGTTGATGGACCAACTTGTAGTTGAGGAGTTGTTGTGCTCTCAGGGGTCTCAAACTAGACTCACTCAACATCTGACTCACCCCAACTTGCACTAGATCACTGGGTGTTTGGGAGCTTCTAATGAGGGCCTCATCCCGGATCTTCATGATGTCACGCCTCGCCAAAGTGTAAATATTTTTCCTATGTAGTGCGGGAACTCCTTTCCTTTGGCATAAGGTAGTGACCAGGCAGGGGCATGGAAATAAGGTGGCCGTCTATAATGCTCTCTCCTTCAGCTCACTGTCCAACATCTGTCTAGTGTCAACCTTCTTCTTATCCATAATGGTCGTAATCACAATTTCTCGGCCATGAGTGGTGTTGTCGCTCTTTGTAGGACAAATGCGACTACACATAATGTTTTACCAAAATTTTGCCTGCAGCTTTAGGTCCCTTTTGAATATGGGGGTTGTGTCGATAGTGGCCCGTGTAGGTGGAGCTCTAATAGTAATTTGAGTCATCCACGGCCGAGCACACAACCAAGATTCATCCACTGCATCAAACNTATCATGACCAGAAGATAGCAAAAAGGGAGTTCAACGCTAGTGATTTATAGTAATTTGAGTCATCCACGGCCGAGCACACAACCAAGATTCATCCACTGCATCAAACTTTACAGTGTCGATGGTGGCATAGTTCTCCCCAAAATAGTATAGATTGATCGCCTTGGGGCGGATGTCAACCGACACTCCTCTAACCCTCACAAACTCTAGTATCTCAACCAACGACTGCAGGTATGGGTTGGTGACCTAGAAGGTAGCACCATAGGATGCATAGAACTCCTATAGGAGCATTTGACAATACTGTCGGGGAGAGCAGAGTGGAAAGTTCCACTGCTAGAAGCAAATTTGCTCCAAGATGTTTGGGTACTGCTCCAGCTTAGTGGTACTCACTGTCCTCTCCTTTATGATGCCATGTTGGGTCCTGTCTTTGTTATTTTGTCAAACCCTCATTATATCTTTATTGGGCCCCTTTCACTGCCCACCGGACATTGAGGATGTCCTCCCTTTATTTCCTCTTCTGCTTTGCTGAATTGCCCTAGGGAGTGGCAGTCTGACTGTTTGAGTCGTTGGATGATGACTTTTCTAAGGAGATAGAAATCTGGTGCCCACTAGATTGGGCAATGGGCTTTTCTGCTGATGACTATGATGTGGAGTTGTGTGATGGGATAGCTACAGATGAATCCCTATTTGGGACTGTGCAAAACAAGGTCAGAGCAAGTCTGGTGGCAGCCCTAGTGGTCGGGAGTTGTTACTCCTTAATATCTTTGTCCATAAGTTGGGACCTTTTGGGGTTGAAGCCTTGACACCCCTTGGCGCTGCTCTTTTTTGTGCCATTTTCTGTAATTGATGAACAAATGTTAAGTACATTGGCGATGGATAAAATATAAGCATGAATGCTCCAGTAAGAAGGTGTGGGGTGAGGGTGTATGTACAGTCCGTATCTTGAAGATGCAGATAAATATAAGCATGAATGCTCCAGTAAAAAGGTGTGGGGTAAGGGTGTAGGTACAGTCCGTATGTTGAAGATGCGGATCGCGAAGTGCATTGTAAGTTGAGGCCCAGATGACAATGGCCACTATCTCAACATATTGTCCAACATGCAGTGCATACATTGAAGATACAGACAGCAAATCTTACCACAAATTAAAGCCTAATGATAGTGGTCATTGTTTCAAAATGCGATTCATAAGTTGATTATACGGACCGAAAGTTCGACCATAAATTGAACATCAGTGGCACTAGTACACTGGTTCATAATACAGTGGAAAATATAGAGCGTAAGTTCAAAGTATGGTCCATAATTCAAAGTATGGGGGAAATTCTTCAACACTTAACAACAATTTTTCAAATTTTAAGCCATTAAATCAATTTATGGGGCAACATACGATTCGTAAACTATAAGAATGAACTGTAATCTAATAGATAAACAATCAATTCACTGCTCAAGGCAATATCCCATTCAAATTCATACAAAATCCCCCATTTCTCCCCTCATTCAAGTTTAAGCAAAGGTATTCAACCAGCCAAATGGAAATAAGCACATAAATAATCATAAAATCATAGCACAATACCTAGGTTTTGCCAAATTAGTGCATGGTGTGTGCTTGAGAGTTGCAGTTGATTCACGAGCTAAAGAAAAACCCTAATTTGCACAAAAGTTACTACTTGATGTGGGTGTGATGTGTGTGTGTGTGTGTGGAGATGAAATGTGATAAAGTGAATGCAAGTATGGAAGCTTGAAGTTCTTGATAATGGTGGTTTCACAGTTTAGAAGGGAGAAAAAGAAGAAGTACGAGTGAGATGCCCGTTTTAACACCCTCAAGGCACGCTGGGTCTGCGATCGGGTCGCGAGTTTGAGATGCGGTTGTTTTTTGAAGATACAGCCTATTCTTTAAACTGTAGATGACCCAAATGACAAAAATACCCCAACTTCATTAAAGCATTTCACGGTCAAAATGATGGACCGTAGAAGCAATTCACGGTCCACGAAATGGACCGTCACTTAAACTCAAAAAACTGAGCTCACTATTTACCTGGGTTCCAATTCACGGTACAGATTATGGTTCGCATTTTCAATATGAGGTCTATGTTTGCACCCATAAATAGGAAACTGAAGCTCTTTTCATGTCTTGTTCAATTTTCTCCCATCTTTTTAAGATCAAACTTGCACTCATCAATACATATTATTCCAAAATACTTGGGTTGCCTCCCAAGAAACACTTGATTTAACATCGCGGCACGACGTAGATACTACACATGGTGTAACATTGGTTGTGTTGCCTCCCAAAAAATACCTAATTTAACATCACGACACGACGCATGATACGTAAATCAACATATAGATGAGTCATCCCTAGGCTGGAAATTCCTCACCCACTTTCTTCCTTTGGAGCTACAGAGATATTGTTTCACCTACTTGCGTTTAGCTTTCTTCTTTTTGGGTGTCCCTTTGCCTTCATGCTTGGTTTTCCCTTTTTCATTGTCAATCTTCTCAACTACAATTATGCTCCCACAACTATTGGGCAACACACGCCCCTTTCCAACCTTGAAGGTCATCCATCATTGACCCGAAACATGATCTTATGTTTTTTTGAGTCTATCAAAGCTACACAGGTGGCAAGGAAGGGGCACCCAAGAATGATAGGTATATTCATGTCCACAACACATCCTAAAATAACAAAGTCGGATGAAAATATGAATTTTTTGACCTTTACCAACACATCTTCTACCACACCTACCGGTTTTTTAATCGACTTATCAACCATTTAAAGTTGAATGGAGGTGAATTTCAGCATGTTCAACCCTGAGAACTTATAGATAGCTAGGGGAATCAAGTTAATACTTACCCCATTATCACATAAGGCTCACAAACAATCATACTACCCAATGTGGGGTCAACATCTGAATCTTGTGGCCTTACTTGGCATTATATTGAGAGCCCACGACTGTCTGCTGGGCCTTATCTCTAGGCCACACTAGATTAGAGTCTCTGTGTCAGCAATTTCTTAATTTCTCCGTAGGCAGACATACCGCAGCATTCTGAACCGCAGTCTTGCTGCCTCTTAACTGTCATTCCGAGGCTTAGTCCTTAATACACGATATTCTATCAATCTGGGGGTGATTCTAATTTCCCCACAAAATCTAGCATTCCTGCTTCTTCCCCTTATCTTGCT